>CM076578.1:333607991-333864699 GCA_034641835.2 Pinus albicaulis | reverse complement strand
ACAGTTCGAGGGCGGACAAAATGTGGTTTGTCATGCCGTCGCATTTCCGATGCACGTAAAAAGTGTCGCACTATCGACACTTCTTCCGTCGCTTCCGAACAAGCGTCACTCTTCCAACGTCTCACAAACTGTCGCGTCTCCGATGTTTGTAAACTGTCGCACTTCCGACGAAATGTGGTCTGATGTTTTGAACATCGCTCTTCCGACGTTTGTAAACAGTCGCAATTCCGACGCAACGTGGTCCGACGTTTTGGACGTCACGTCGCAATTCCAACGAAATGTGGTCCGACGTTTGTAACGTCGTTCTTCCGACGTTTGTAAGCTGTCGTAATTCTGACGAAATGTGGTCCGATGTTTTTATACTGTCTCTCTTCTGATGTTTCTGGGTTGTCGCAGTTCCGACGTCTACAAGGCGTCGGTAGACCGACGGAGGGTTCAATTTAAAAAAAAAAATGAAATTTTAAAAGACAAGAAACACTGTTTTGAATATATTATATGAAGTAAAAAAGTCCATGAAGTCATTACATTTTCACATTTGAAGATTGGAACAGAAATATCCATCCAGAAAAGTGGAAGTCCCACCCCAGACAATGATAGAAAAATGCCCCATGTCACCTACAGGGACATGATATAAAACCCAGTAATGGTCCACATGGAGATTATCTACAATTCTAAGAAAGAATCCAAATATGCTCGAGGCATCTCTAAGAAAGTGAAATAGCAGTATGTAGAATAGTAAAACAACAGATAGAGTACCGACGTCCATTGTTCCAAATACAAATTAAAGTACCCAAAATCCTTGAACAGAGAGAAACGCTAATCATGTGAGGAGTGTGATATGCCCAAAATATAAAAAGACCATCAGACCATATCAATAAACCAACATCGCTAGTTTTGAAGGCAGAGTGATAAACATTAATCATTTTTTTTCTCACAAGAGAAAAACATTGTTTTGAATATATTATATGAAGTAAAACAGTCCATGAAGTCATTACATTTTCACATCTGAATATTGGAACCCAAATATCCATCCAGAAAAGTGGAAGTCCCACCCCAGACAATGATAGAAAAATACCCCATGTCACCTACAGGGACATGATATAAAACCCAGTAACGGTCCACATGGAGATTATCTACAAATATGAGAAAGCATCCAAATATGCCCGAGGCATCTATAAGAAAGTGAAATAGCAGTATGTAGAATAGTAAAGCAACAGATAGAGTACCGACGTCCATTGTTCCAAATACAAATTGAAGTACCCAAAACCCCGCAACAGAGAAAAACGCTAATCATGTGAGGAGTGTGATATGTCAAAAATATAAAAAGACCATCAGACCATATCAATAAACCAGCAACATAGACCAGCATCGCTAGTTTTGAAGGCAGAGTGATAAACATTAATCATATTTTTTTCACAAGAGAAAAAACGTTGTTTTGAATATATTATATGAAGTAAAACAGTCCATGAAGTCATTACATTTTCACATCTGAAGATTGGAACCCAAATATCCATCCAGAAAAGTGGAAGTCCCACCCCAGACAAGGATAGAAAAATACCCCATGTCACATACAGGGACATGATATAAAATCCAGTAACGGTCCACATGGAGATTATCGACAATCTGAGAAAGCATCCAAATATGCCCGAGGCATCTATAAGAAAGTGAAATAGCAGTATGTAGAATAGTAAAACAACAAATAGAGTACCGACGTCCATTGTTCCAAATACAAATTAAAGTACCCAAAATCCTTGAACAGAGAAAAACGCTAATCATGTGAGGAGTGTGATATATCCAAAATATAAAAAGACCATCAGACCATATCAATAAACCAGCAACATAGACCAGCATCGCTAGTTTTGAAGGCAGAGTGATAAACATTAATCATTTTTTTTCACAAGAGAAAAACGTTGTTTTGAATATATTATATGAAGTAAAACAGTCCATGAAGTCATTACATTTTCACATCTAAATATTGGAACCCAAATATCCATCCAGAAAAGTGGAAGTCCCACCCCAAACAATGATAGAAAAATACCCCATGTCACATACAGGGACATGATATAAAACCCAGTAACGGTCCACATGGAGATTATCGACAATCTGAGAAAGCATCCAAATATGCCCGAGGTATCTATAAGAAAGTGAAATAGCAGTATGTAGAATAGTAAAGCAACAGATAGAGTACTGACGTCCATTGTTCCAAATACAAATTAAAGTACCCAAAATCCCGCAACAGAGAAAAACGCTAATCATGTGAGGAGTGTGATATGTCCAAAATATAAAAAGACCATCAGACCATATCAATAAACCAGCAACATAGACCAGCATCGCTAGTTTTGAAGGCGGAGTGATAAACATTAATCATTTTTTTTTCACAAGAGAAAAAACGTTGTTTTGAATATATTATATGAAGTAAAACAGTCCATGAAGTCATTACATTTTCACATCTCAAGATTGGAACCCAAATATCCATCCAGAAAAGTGGAAGTCCCACCCCAGACAATGATAGAAAAATACCCCATGTCACATACAGGGACATGATATAAAACCCAGTAACGGTCCACATGGAGATTATCAACAAATCTGAGAAAGCATCCAAATATGCCCGAGGCATCTATAACAAAGTGAAATAGCAGTATGTAGAATAGTAAAGCAACAGATAGAGTACCGACGTCCATTGTTCCAAATACAAATTAAAGTACCCAAAATCCTTGAACAGAGGAAAACGCTAATCATGTGAGGAGTGTGATATGTCCAAAATATAAAAAGACCATCAGACCATATCAATAAACCAGCAACATAGACCAGCATCGCTAGTTTTGAAGGCAGAGTGATAAACATTAATCATTTTTTTTTCACAAGAGAAAAAACGCCGTTTTGAATATATTATATGAAGTAAAACAGTCCATGAAGTCATTACATTTTCACATCTGAAGATTGGAACCCAAATATCCATCCAGAAATGTGGAAGTCCCACCCCAGACAGTGATAGAAAAATACCCCATGTCACATACAGGGACTTGATATAAAACCCAGTAACGGCCCACATGGAGATTATCGACAATCTGAGAAAGCATCCAAATATGCCCGAGGCATCTATAAGAAAGTGAAATAGCAGTATGTAGAATAGTAAAGCAACAGATAGAGTACCGACGTCCATTGTTCCAAATACAAATTAAAGTACCCAAAATCCGGACCATATCAATAAACCAACAACATAGACCAGCATCGCTAGTTTTGAAGGCATAGTGATAAACATTAATCATTTTTTTTTTTCACAAGAGAAAAAACGATGTTTTGAATATATTATATGAAGTAAAACAGTCCATGAAGTCATTAAATTTTCACATCTGAAGATTGGAACCCAAATATCCATCCAGAAAAGTGGAAGTCCCACCCCAGATAATGATAGAAAAATACCCCATGTCACATACAGGGACATGATATAAAACCCAGTAACGGTCCACATGGAGATTATCGACAATCTGAGAAAGCATCCAAATATGCCTAAGGCATCTATAAGAAAGTGAAATAGCAGTATGTAGAATAGTAAAGCAACAGATAGAGTACCGACGTCCATTGTTCCAAATACAAATTAAAGTACCCAAAATCCTTGAACAGAGAAAACGCTAATCATGTGAGGAGTGTGATATGTCCAAAATATAAAAAGACCATCAGACCATATCAATAAACCAGCAACATAGACCAGCATCGCTAGTTTTGAAGGCATAATGATAAACATTAATCATTTTTTTTTCAGAAGAGAAAAAACGTTATTTTGAATATATTATATGAAGTAAAACAGTCCATGAAGTCATTACATTTTCACATCTGAAGATTGGAACCCAAATATCCATCCAGAAAAGTGGAAGTCCCACCCCAGACAATGATAGAAAAATACCTCATGTCACATACAGCGACTTGATATAAAACCCAGTAACGGTCCACATGGAGATTATCGACAATCTGAGAAAGCATTCAAATATGCCCGAGGCATCTATAAGAAAGTGAAATAGTAGTATGTAGAACAGTAAAGCAACAGATAGAGTATCGATGTCCATTGTGCTAAATACAAATTAAAGTACCCAAAATCCTTGAACAGATCAATAAAAACGCTAATCATGTGAGAATTCTAAGTAAAGTTAATCTATTAACATTGCAAATAAAATTACACCGAAGTCAAAAACATTGCCTGGCCATACTCATGGCAAATTTGTCATCAAAAAATCAAAAAATTAAGAAGACTGCCCTCATACGGGGAAACCAGTATTGAACGTTTAATTTACAGAATTCAAAAATATTACAAAGGTCCAGCACAGTAAAATAATCTAAAAGCAGCCCAATTAAGTGGGCCTACTAAGCAAGAAAAACAAATTAACCAAACTACTCCTCCGGTGGTTCCTCCACGATTCGGCACCATCCTTCGGAAGGTCCAGGATCGCTAGGTGCTACCTCCACATGCATGCCACGGCTCCCCTCCTGAAGGCCCGAATGTTGGCCGGCTTTTTCCGAGCTCAGACCCGCCGGACGGGTGCATTCTTCCTCCGTTTGGGCTCGCGGAAGACCACAGTGACTAAAGCCGTGATTCTTGGGCGGTTGAGAGAGAAATTAAAGGAAAATTGCGCAGTGCGCGTCGTGGGAGAAGGTGAACTAACGGTGGGAAATCCATACGGTGGCCAGATGCTACAAGTCGACCCCACCCACTCCTAGTATTTGGATATCGACCTAAGTAATAATCACTAGACTGGCCGGAAGTCGACTCTGTTGAGGGGCTGGAGGAAGCGCGTCGGGGTTGACGTCTAGTGCTCCCCCTGCGGCAACGCATCCTATGACGCACGCGAGGCATGGGTGCAATCTCAGGCGCAGTGGGCACAAGAGGAGATGAAGAAGCAGAATTGCAATTAACAGAGGAAGACAGACAGAGACAGAACCGAGAGAAATGCAAATATGCAGCAACGTCTAGGCAGAAGTTCAGCTGGCCACTTCTCCTTATCGTCACAGTTAGCAGGCAGTGTAATCCAGCAACCAGCTTGTCTGAAAAACCATGGCTAAACACCATTTTGTTGACCCGTCTGCAATGCAATCAAAGGACGCCCGTCATAATTAATCTATGATCATTAATAATGAGAGCCGAAGGCCGGATCAAATTGGAGCGTGCGGAATCGCTAAGAGGAGTGGAGGTCCGATCTTGAACAGTGTTAAAAATTAATTAATGCAGATTTGATGTGAAAATTTAATTGAACAGCATTAAATGTTAATGTGATTGATATGAAATCTCCATATCCATGTCCCATCACCTTAAACGCCATCGAACGCACCCGCAGCCGGGAGCAGGGCAAGTTTTTATTGAGGACACGTGGCAGAAATTGATTGGAGCGGATATTTGTTTGGGCCGCTCGCGCAGTGGAAATATGGACCCGTAAAATATTAGGGCGAATTTGATAAGAAATTCGCGTCACAAAATTGGCTGACGTCAGCAGGCTATTTTGGAACACGAATTTGGTTTGAATTATGGTTTATCACCGTTTGAAGTCCGGCGGGCTCGACTCAAGAACAATTTTGTTTGATCCCATCTTATAAAATTTGTGTTGGTTTTCTTTGATAATACACATATTTATAATAAATCATGGGAATACCACACTAAAAATGTGGAAAAGTTATAGAAATAAATATTGAGAACAATCATTTTTATGTAAAAATATCCAAGGCGAGGTCTGTGTAGAGAACCGAGGTCGTGAAAACTGTTCAAATATAAAAATCCCGCTTAATAAAGAGACAAAATTATTGTGCTTTCGGAACCTGACCCGAGGATTGGACATGAGTTAACAAACAAAAGGATAGTGGAACCAGACTTGCACCCGTGGTCAAGCCCTCTACCAAAACCACGAGCGGAATCACAAAAGCGGGTTGCCCATATCGCACCGCTTTTGCGGAGTAGGCGGTATTTCCTATTCGCGATCGATTCCATAGGGAATGTGACACGTGGCGAAGTGACCCCCAGAAAACCACCGTTTAACCCGCGCCATCGCACGTTAAAGCCCGACGTTGGAAGCCGAGCAAAATTGCCAAGAGTCGTTGATTTGGAGAAGGGCCATCGGACGGTGGTCGCACGTTGAACTTGCCCGGAGGTTAACTAAGGTGTGTGGAGGATAGCCAGGTACGATACGAGTGTTTGATTGGTTATTGATATATATAGGTGGGGCCGGAGTATAATGAAATTGTTTAATTAAACGATTGGCGGATAATTAGCATAAGTCTAGAGCGTGATTGTTGTAAGGCCGGGTGGTGAAATATAGAGCCGAAAGTTCATTACAAGTTATTTATTTAAAAAGAAACGTGGAGTATAAATACAAAGTGTTGAAAGTTAAACATTGGTTATAAGGATTGGAGATAATATAAAGTCGGGAATATAAATAAAAGTCCAACCATTGTGGATAGTATTTATTTATCAAATTCTACGAATTTGATAAATAAACCCGAAGAAAGAAGAAGTCAATTAAGACTCAGGCTGGAGGAAAAGAATGGGTACACCAAGGGAAAATGCTGACAGAGCGATTGTAGACACACCAGCTCTCCTTGGGGGTCCAATTTCAGTTTTGTTGCGTCACACGATGATCTCTCTTCTTTGGCATTTACTTGTATTGAAGATCACTATTCTAGGAATAAGGAGTTATTTTCTCCAAAATAACCCTAGCCAAACATTGACAATGCATCAAGGATATCTTTCTATGCTTCATAAGCACATTTGTTCTACTTCTAAATCATGTCTTGGAAGTGGTTGTTGTGCTGGAAATTATTCACCAGTTGGTTTCATACCAAAGTCTTTTTCACATTTTCATCATCCAATACATGAAAAAGATAATGGTTTAAAACAACAAAAATATTTGAAATTTTGCAAGAATTGTCTGACACACTTTGAATATGAATTTTGAAGTCAAGTGCATGATGCTTTATAGGATCAAGTGTCATTTTGAATACCAAATGTTTCACAAGAAACTTCTCAACATGCTACCCTGCAGTAAGGATTAAATGACAATATTGCATCAACTATCTCCATAATAAAAGTGCACCTCGGCCATAAGACTAAACAACTACAAATGTTGTAGATCTAACAAGACCACACAATCAAATGTATTCCACAAGGCCAATACTGTATGAAAAATGAAAAGGAGTTTGCAACCAAAAATACCTTAGGCAACTAATTCAATTAGATACACCAAACCTTCAGCAAAAAGGAAAACCAGCCTACTCAAAAGGCAAGCGTTTACCTCCTTCGACAAGATTTTGAGTTCCGAAACAAGGGCCTTTATTGTCTTGTCAATGCCCCTAGTAATTTGAATGGGGTTTGCACCTGCTGCAACAACCTAAACAAAAAGGCTTCATTTCAAATTATTTTCCACAAATTTAAGATACAACCATTGTCAGTTTTGTATTTCCTAACAAGCTCATAAATTTTGACAAAAGAACCAAAAATTTTTAATACCTGATAGCAATTTTTTCACTCAAAAACTATCTTAGACTCAATAAGCCCAACCCAAAACTAAAAAACCAAACACCATAAGACCCTACAAAATGAATAGATGATCTTAATCCAGTACTATCAACAAAAAGTTACATTTACACCCTCACTTATTAAACCCTGTGCTGTTGAATTTTAACTTCAACTGCTGCAGCAGAAGGACGGATGCAGCAGCAACATTTTTTTTTGGAGGTTGCTTGCATGCCATCCAGAAATTTAATTCAGCATTTAAAATTCCTGCAAGTTTTTTTTGTAGACGGTCGTAGCCATATTTCTGTACAGGATTTTATTTAAACACAACAACCAGCATTAACGCAATTCACCAACCAGAAATTAAACAAACAGAAATTTACCCGACAGTTTTGTAAATTCAAAAGGAGGACACATGGAGCATTAATATTGGATCGCATGAAATTGAAGGGAATCTGAAAACCTGAAAACCGGACCCGAATTTTTTATAGGGCACATTGGATTGATAATTCGAGTTAAAATTAGGCAGACGTCAGCATCCCATTTTGGAACGCGAATTTGGTTTGAAATTCAATCTATTCAGACTTTTGAAGTCCGACGGAAAGGGTTCTTTAATGTTTTGATAGTTTAATATATACATATGTTTTAAACATGTGTTATATATATATATCATATGCGAAATGAAAGGTGGGCCATAGAATTTAGTTTTAATTTTATTTTTTTTAAAAGAGGGTTTATTATAATATGTTTTATATGTTACGGCATATAAAAATAAAAAGGACAAAAAATCTTGGTAGTTTTTTTTATAGACAATACGTAAATTTTTTATTACACAGCAGTGTGTAAAAAGTGAAAGACTGAGTGTAACTTTTTAAGTGTGTATGCACAGTAGTGCGAAAGTGAAAAACACAAAAAAGTGTTTTAGAGACAGAGTATTTTTGTTTTGAACAGACAGTGAGTTGGTTTTATGCACTATGTTTTGTAGCAGTCATAATTTTGTAATCCCTCTCAGTGAGGAAGAAGTGTAATAGTTTTTTTTTGAGTTGTTGAAGGGAATAGAAGTTTGTTTTCAAAGTATTGAAACTCTGTCTCCTGTCAAAGAAATTTTTATTTTCTCTGTGTTAGAGGAAGGGAGATTTATTCTCCATTCATTGTTATGGAATTTTTCAATATTCCAACATGTGCAAGAACAACATATGTTGTGGTTCCATCCCCAGCTAAATAATTTTTCTTTACCGCAGCTTGCCTTACCAACTTGGCCCCAATATTTTCAACTGGGTCCTCTAATTCAACCAATAAAAAGGCCAAAACCATAGCATTGAGATACATTTCATTACACTGTCAATAACAATAAAATTTGACTCAGCCATAACCCTTTCCTTTTATTGTTGTGAAAAACTTTATGCATTACTCTAATGTGGCTAGTCCATAGGCCAAGTAGACCACCGGGTAACAAATATGTTTCCTTTCACCTTTGAGTTTTCAAATTATGCCTACCAAATCTAAGACATTTTAGAGGGGGAACTAATACAACGTTAAAAAGAAAACCAGAGCACACATCTACAAATTACCTCCTTAGCTACTGTCACACCATCATTAACTATTTTCGAGAACCATGCTTGCTCTCCAAGACAACATTTTTCCCTTCGCCTCAAGGGTGACTCCAACAAGATCAGCAAGTTTGTTCACACCGCCTGCAAGACAAATTGACAATGCTTTCAGTAAGTGTGCAATTGAATGCCAGACCATATGCCAAAACAACCCTCCATGAAAAATTAAAATAACACATTAAAATCAAATATAAGTGGACAAGGAAAGATCCACCGCAGTGAAGTTTCACATGCAGGTGACCTTCCTTTAAACATAATTTTTTCTCTGACCTGCAATTTTTTTGTCACTGAGTCATCCTTGTTGAAGTACAACTCCTTTTCCATAGCTCTTGTATTAACTACCTTCTCTCTGTTGCGTAATCTCAGAGTCCCTCTTCTGCTTGAGCGATTAAAGGAAATGGGTGAAAAAACTGAAAGAGAAGACAATTGTCCGCCATAATTATCAAACATTGCACCCAACTTCTTCCCCTTTCCATTGTTACCCAATGAGGTAGATGTGGCAATTGTTGTCATACCGCCCAAAGCAGAGGCCATCTTCTCTTATGCTGAATATAGAATTACAAGATCTTCATATTAGTATGAACCTTAAAAAACATGACTCCCATTGCTAAAAACCGCTTTTAAGTTGTAACAGGCAAACTAAACAACTATCGCAACTTTTGGCAACTTCTGGAGCATTAAGAGAGAAACAACCAAAGAGAAATACAACCACAATCCTCATTTTAATGAGACCGGACTATATATTTGCATTAAGATAATAGAAAGAAATCACGACTATATTAAGGCCAGCACAAAACAATCTTTAACCAGTGTCTCTCGCGGCCTTCAAGTTGCCATGCTAGAGGTTGCATATTTTTAATTTAAATTCTTGACCTCTCGTGCCCATCTATGAATGCATCCAATGGGATATCTACATCAAAGGCTCCTTTATATCCCCAAAAACAAATTCCCTACTACAAGAGCACCAGTATTGATGGATCACCCCACACCATCCCACCCACTAGAAACGGTGGAAAAGGAAACCCGAGAAACCTTCTGAAATATCTCAAGATGACTATATGGGTGGTTCTTATGAATCAACCAACCATTCAGAACATGCTCATCAATCCAAACCATGAGTATTATGTGACAATATTCAAGCAGGCACTGAATCGGATTTCTAAAGCTATGTTAGAGAAACCCTAAACTCTCACTGAAAATAGGTGAAATGTGGCACCACTCAGGGATTGACATGTGCCAATTGGTACAAGTGGTAGACAATTGGCATGCTCAAAAAATGAGGTGATGCAGGAATGACATGAGGGAGAAAATGTCAGAAAAACATCAAATCTGGAGAACTAAAGCTCATCACCAACCTGAGATTGACAACTTTACATGATGTAACCTATGAAATCGTAAATGGAGAAATCATAGTAACAATAAAGTAACCTATGTAACAATAAAGTTGGATTCATCCCGGGAGTGGTAATGGGAGAAATCATAGTGAACAACAGGAAACATGCAGAGTTTCTTACAATCAAATAGATGAAAAAACACATACAAAAAACCTAGATAATAATCATGAACAAGCTTAATATTGAATTATGAACTGTAAAGGAACTTACAAAATGCGACATTACGAACCTGGTCAAGCGCACAAGCAAAAATATCCTGGACATGACCCTGGTTGACAAGTTGTATTGCTCATGATGCAAGAGGATTTGTACCCGCACTGCCAATTCAATCAAAATCCATCATTATCTATACAATAAATACAAGTAATTGATGTAGTATTTTTTACTCTAAGATGCATTCTTATGATAATGTTAGAACATATGTTGAAATGTCAAAACATACCTGAATAAGCTCCTCTTCGTTTCAAGAACAATTTATTGGAGTCGCATGAACTTGGAACAAGCCTCCCACGATCTGAAAGAGTAGCAACTAAGTCAACAGTGACTTTTTTGTTGCTACACTGGATCGAGGGAGGTTTGCTCCAAGATTAAATCGCTCCAATAAATTATTCTCTACTAAACAGGCCAACCACGTGAAGGTGGAAGCTCTTATGGCCCCTCCCCCCCCTCACATCACTCTCAATTCCCCAATACCCAATCTATATTTCATTTTTTACTTTCATGAGCATAAAAAAAAATATTCAATAACTAATAAAAAAACAATTCAACAAAAAGTACGCAAGAAAACATTGCAATTAATGCTTGACATAAAAATAGTATGATAAATGAGTTTTTTATATAACGCAAAAAAACGTTCCAAGTATGGTAACGTTTGTCTTATAATAATACAATATTTTACATTGTCAAATTTTCTTTTCTTCTTCCTATTTTTAAAGCTCCTAATTACATCATCAATATCATCGTGCTCTGCTCCTGTTTCGTGCCTTTCAACCCGCACTGCTGACCTAGTTGCGTATTCACGATGTCTAGGCTCATCCAGTGACGGGGCATCGCCTACAAAAACAGATAATATTAAATTTTAATTGTCAGTTTTTAAATATCATTGAACTAGTTCGGTAATATTAATAAAAAAAATTGCAATGAGATTATTTACCTGGTGCACCAGTTGTCGCCATTGACCTAGTTGCATTGTCACGATGTCTGGTCTCATCCAGTGACGGGGCATCGCCTCCAAAAATAGATAATAATTAAATTTTAATTATCAGTTTTTAAATATCATTGAACTAGTTCGGTAATATTAATAAAAAAAATTGCAATGAGATTATTTACCCGGTGCACCAGTTGTCGCCGTTGGGACTGTTGCCCTGTCTTCCTCTCTGGTGGTAAGATCCTCAAGGGAAACATTCTCTGTCATTTAAACAAAAAACGTTATAAGGACAACCATCAAGGTATAATTAGAAAAAATTATAAGTGGAAATTAATTACCGTCACGGCCCTCACTGATAGCAGCATTGTCAGCTTGGTCCCCACTACAATGATCAAGTTGCATGAGAGGATCATCCACATCTGGCTCTAAAACTGGGTTATTTACCTCGTCGGTAGTGTTGCTCCCCTAATTTAAACAAAGTTGTTAGACATTAAATTTATGGACGAAAACAAAAATATTGAAAGGTTAATGTTTTACCTTATCAGGCATTGTAGATCTTGGGACCTGCCCCAAGCTTCTGCGACGTTCAACTACAGCTTGATAGCCAAAACGGAAAGCTATATTTTTATCTTCCTCTGTATTTATTGTTCCGAAGTCATCACCCTACATTATATATGATTGTGTATTTTTAATCATATCTGATAGGATTACAAAAACGTTGGAAGGCGATACAATTAATTATAAGATGTTTAGCTACTTAATTACAATTTTTGCAGCTAATTTCAAGTAGCCACCCTGGCCGAGCTTGTGATGGCCCTTTTTCTCAATCCTAGCTTTGGTTGCCTTTGAGGTGTCAGGCAACCTAGCATCAAAAGATTGAAGTCAGATATGACGTAGCACTCTTTTATTTTAGACATAAAGAAAATTAAAGCTATTGAATTAAAGTTGTAATTTACCTTGCGGGTCCAGTTGGCATTTTTCCTTCTTTCTTTGCCCTTTTCTCTTTTCCGTCATGGATGAGTGCTCTCCACTCACTCTCTGAAACTGCGAGAGGACGCTCATATCTAGGGTTAAATTGAAATTGCATCCTATAGGTGTCCCTGGTATATTTCAAATATTTGCCGGCTACCTGAGCCACCGCTTTTCTGTCAAATGTGCCGACCCCAAAAAGGGCTTCTAGATAATCTAGAAGTTCTTTTTTCAGGTTGGAATTCTGGGAATTCCACCCTATACGTATGGTTGGGCCAAAAATTACCAACGCATGGCTCTCCAGAATCCTGTAGAACTCATTGTTTCCTACACAGAATAAAACCAAAATAAAAAGAAGATATTATCATTAATTTAAAGATAAAAATCATGATAAATATGTTTTAGATAAAGTACATGAAATAGTTAAAATATTAAAATTTACCTGGGAGTTGTACATGCTTTATAGGGACACCCTCATCGTTCACCAACAACGTGCCATTAATGGTCCCTGTGGCGCTGACACGTGTAGCTCCAGGAAACACAATAATGTAGTTGGCCATATTGGCCTCATCATTGCCAACACGTTCAGTGGTTGGCTGGGTGTCTGCTTGGGCAGGGTGTGTTTCTTGGCTGGCACCTAAAGGAGTAGAAGGTGTACGAGAGGGTTTTTAGGCAATATCTTTCCCTTGTGTCCCACTACCACCAACACCGGGTTTAGCAAATGCCAGAAAACACTACATACAAAAGAACTTTTTGTTAGTTTAGTCAATGTAAAAATTAAAAATCAAACTATCACAATTCATCTCATGCAGAACAAAAAAAATATCCTTTTGACTTTTTATTATTACCTGATATCTATTTAGCTGCCTCATAAGATGCTGTATCCTCTCTTCTGTTTCAGGTGTTTGAGGCGCATCTATCAAAGCATTAAATTCCGACCTTGCATCTCGTGCCTTTTTTTGCAACAACAACACTGGAGATAGGGATGAAGAAAGCTCTTCCTCAAAGAGGGAATCATCAGGCGTACCATGGCTAGGTGTCTTCATATTTGAACAAAATTAATATTATTTCAATTATGTAAATAACTAAAATACCTGAAGATAGAGCAATGCTGGCACTTTACATGTTCTTCCGTTGGCCTCTTTCCGCGATCATCCCGTCTCAGGGTTGTTCCTGCACTGCTCTGATCAGTCTGCCACATTGCAATAAAATTATAAATGTAAAAACTTGAAAACAATATCTAACTTGAAAACACAAAATGAAAACTGAAATAATTTCTAATAAGACACCGGAAGACAGAGTTAGAGTTTTAAATATGCCTTGCATTGAATTCAGTCCTGGAAACATGTCATTGCACATTAAGGCACCCAAACATTCAATCCAAAAATGATATATTTAAGTAGGCTTCTCCTATTCTGGGAAAACACCATACCTATAATGCATTCACTTGCATGTATAAAGGGAAAGGAAAACATGTTTTCATACAATGGTGACAAAGGCATCTTGGGGAAAGGTATCTTCACTTTTTATTTATGTTGTTCACCCACACCACTCTCGTGTTTTCACTAATCCCGTTTTGTCATTTTTGGATTCAAATTAAGTTAAGGTCTTAAGTATTTTTTGACCTTTCGGTGTAGTTTTTATAAGTGGCATGTATGGATTTTCCATTAATTCTGCACTTTTTCTCTTCATGTGCATGTTTCCCTGGAAATCAAATGCATGATTTAGTCCCATACATTTAACAAGTTGTTGGATCAACTCCATAGGAAATATCATGTTTCCTATTCAATCAAAATTTATCTCAGTTAGGGTAGGTAGGAAGGTTTTCCCTTTGTATTAATAGGGCACTTCTAGCTTGCATTTGTATTATATCTTTCAAATTTAGTGTCGTTTCAATTAGGGCATGATTTTTTGCAACTTTCAAGGTGAGAATGAACAAAGACAAATTTTTGTGATGGATGACTGTATATGAATCCATGGCCAGAGGAAAAGGCACTAATCTACTTCTTCAAATATATATAGTTCTCATTCACCTCATATGGAGATGGTCCCTGATTTTGAGCCAAATGTTGCAGCAAAAAGTTCCCCCCCTCCATAATTTGATATTCAATGGAAATTTCTTACATTGATGATGGGGCAAGATTATGGAACATTGGCACATACATATGTAATGGAATTCCAAGATCATGATATATGTTTGCATATGTTTATGGAAATGTTCCACCAAGTCCCTTGGAGGTGGGAGCGAGGGGACGAGGGAGCGCGGGAGCGGCCTATGCAAAAGCTCCCTACCAATTTTCAGGAAACGTGGGTGGACATCGAGGTCATAAAAATTATAAAATTTAATATTTAAAATGTAACTATATTTTTGCAAGGAATGTATATACAGTCATCATACACTTGCATCATGAAAGATAAATCATAAATGATAAAATTACAAATCGATGAATGATGAATCATATAATTGAAACAAATTTAAAAGTTAAAACATACATCATACAATCATGCATGTAAGTTTGTAAGTTCGTAACTATATAATCATTAAAGTAACTACTAACAATGTACAATGAAAATAAATTTTAAGATATCATATGACATATTATATCAAGATTCAAAATAGAGTTTAAACTGAAGTTTACAACTCAAGTCTAAAACATAAAACTTAAACGCAAATAAGTTATGTCTGAAACATAAAACATAAAACATAACATATGAATATCAAATGATATCATCATACTGATAAATGAGCATAAATTCTCAAGTTAATGCCCCACTAGTCTTTGCATCCAACTTCTGCACGAATATATCAAGATCAACCATGTCACCATCTGAATCAGAATCACTTGGATTCTCAAATATGCTAAGTGGCACATCAAATTTTAACACGAAACCATAAACTAAAAGGGGCGGTGAGGGGACGTGAGGGGGCGTGAGGGAAACGTCCCCCAGAAGTCCCCAAGACCCCGGAGTGCGAGGGGGCGAGGAATCTAGACCCCTAGGTGGGGGGGCGAGACCCCGTGTAACATTGGTTTATGGAGGTGGTGGAGCAAAAAAGAGCTCAAATAGAGCTGAAATTTTTCACATAAAAAGGATTGTGGGCTTGACTAATGGTTCCATTTAAAAAATGATATCTAGACAGAGACTAAGTGTAGCATGCAAACATGCATTGAAAATCCATCTGAGTTTGCATTGTATTACTTATGATGGATTCAAATTTGGGTTTCAAAATGCCAGGTTATGGTATGATTTTGTCGAGAAACCCTTAGTTGGATTCTCATGTTGGTTTAATTTATATTTTAAGTTTGTTTTGCAATCTTTGGGTGATAGTAACTCATGAACTAGGTTACCAATGTGTAACAATCATATTTCAAGAATAAAGTTGTGATTTTTTTGTATTATTATTATTATCTATTAGCTACGAGTATTGACACCTAATGCCTGGAATTTTGACATCTTGATAGCATGGATAATTTCGAAAATGTTTCTAGTAATGTTAACATAATAACTGTCATTACATGTCTTCACTTTTTTCACCATAATAGACCTATGATATGGACTCATCACACAACTTCATATGCTATGTCCCAACAAGTTCAAACTGGTTGAACCTACCTCATAGTGTGGTTATTAAGGACAATTTGCTTGATATATAACTCGATAGCATAGACCACGTTGCAGTTCTAAAAAGAATCCTCAAGTGTCAAAAAACTTCACAATATGTTCTACTATAAAGCCTTTTGGGATACCTGAAATAATATATGTATCATTGATGACTTTTAAAGTATGACAAGATCCAGAGGGAAAGGAAATCAATGGAAGAGTGATCCACCAATGAGAACCTAGAATTTACCATCAGATGAGTTAGAGTCTAGGAAATTGAAACCCTATAATTTTAATTAGTGATGAAGGACATCACATAGGTAATTATATTTTCATGTAGAATAATCAGTTAATTCAAATTTAAACTACATAATATGAAAGGCATACCATAAATTTTTCCACGTAAGTCCAAACAACCTATAAAAATGGAAAACCTTCTTTTTCCATGGGAAATAATTTACCTTTCCTTTTTCAAGATAATCTAAATCACAAAAAATATGAACTATACTGCACACATTCTTGGATAATGTGAAGTGGAAAAGGAATACCCTACACAAGTGATGCACACATGTACATTTGAACACTAATATATTTTTGTAGTTGAAATGCAATGCTTGTTTTCATTTAAATGTAGGGTTTTTAAAGCAGGGAGAAATAATGGCTGCCAAATTAATAAGCGTTTCTTTGGGAAAAAATTTAAATCTTGGGTGATGAAGATAATAGAGGGTATTGAATCTTGACTCTTGACATCTACAGAGAACCCTACAGCCTAACACAATCCAATGGAATTGACCAAAAAAACCCAAATAGAGTCAACCCTACTATAGGAGGAAGGGCCCGCAGTAAGAACTTACCATTTTGCAAGAGCTGAGGGCGAATGCTGTTCTGCAAGAGCTGAGGGCGAATGCCGAGGGCAAATTCTTTTTCTGCAAGAGCCGAGAGTGAATGTCGTTCGAAGAGCGAGGCGAATCCATGATCATTGCTCCGGCAAGAGCCTGGGTGGGCGAATGCCGAGGCTTTAATGTTTCTGCAAGAGCTCGTGGCGAATGCTGAGGGCGTAATGCTATTCGCAATTTTTCCTGGGCGAATGTCGAAGTGCGGCCTTCTTCAGCTTCTTAGAGCCGAGGGTGAATGCCGAGGGCGAATGCTGTTCTGCAAGAGCGGAGGGCTAATGCGCGCGTGATATCAGACGTTAATGTAGCACACATGTACATTTGAACACTAATAGATTTTTGTAGTTGAAATGCAATGCTTGTTTTCATTTAAATGTAGGGTTTTTAAAGCAGGGAGAAATAATGGCTGCCAAATTAATAAGCGTTTCTTTGGGAAAAATTTAAATCTTGTGTTGGGTGATGAAGAAAATAGAGGGTATTGAATCTTGATTCTTGACATCTAGAGAGAACCCTACAGCCTAACACAATCCAATGGAATTGACCAAAAAAACCCAAATAGAGTCAACCCTACTATAGGAGGAAGGGCCTGCAGTAAGAACTTACCATTTTGCAAGAGCTAAGGGCGAATGCTGTTCTGCAAGAGCCGAGGGCTGCAATGCCGCTTTGCAAGAGCCGAGGGCGAACCCCGAGGGTGAATTCGAGGAAAATGTCAAGCCCCGCAAGAGCCGAGTGAATGCTGAGGGCAAATGCTGTTCTGCAAGAGCAGAGGGCGAATGCATGCGTGATATCAAACGTTAATGTAGCTATTGCGACAAATACGAAACAATAAAATCATTTTTATGTAGTGCGCATATAAGTTTCGAATTTTTATGTAGCGCGCATATAAGTTTGGTATTTTTATGTAGCGCGAAAATAACTGTCGCTATACCGACGGCGGAAAAGGCGTCGCTATTACGACGGGTGCCTCCAAACGTCGCAATGGCGACACCTAGACATTGTGTCGCAGTTGCGACGTTTAGAGTCATTTCAATAGCGACACTTTGGGCCATGGTGTCGCAATTGCGATGTCTTCCTCTAAACTTCGCAATTGCGACACTTTTATAAGTGTCGGTATTGCGACACTTTTCTATAGACGTCGGTATAGCGACGGTTTCGGGCGGGATGGAAAAAATTTGGGAAAATTTCCGACATTTGGTCAAAAGCGTCGGAAACAAGTGTCAGAATTTCCGCCAAATGTAGTAGTGTATGATGATGATTTCGTTGCTTTTGAGAGACATACTACAAGATTTGGATCAAAATTATTGAAGAAGATGGGGTATCCAAGAAAGAGCCTCAACATTAATGGCCAAGGCATTGTGAATCTCATAAAAGTGAAGGAATTTCCTCATTATGCAGGACTTGGATATGTCATAAAAATGGTTTGGGAATCCTCTAAGACAACGAGTGACCAACCAATGACAGATTATGAGAGCACTTCATCACATTCCAATGATATTGATGGTTCCATAGACACGAATCAGAGACGAACAAGAAATAAGCGTTCCAAGATGATTCAGAAAGTTTGGAGGAGAAAGAATCATTGTAGTCACTGGAACGAGGTTGGACACTAGAGAGCCACGTGTCAGATGCTCCATGCCCAAAAAGAATCGATAAAGAAGCCAACTAGTGAATATGTTCAACAAACAAAGCTGCCACATTCATGGTGATTCACTTTATTGAGTAAGATTTGGGTTTACTGGATATAGTATTTTGTCATGACCACATTTTGTACATCATGAGTTGCGTATAATTGTAAAATTCAAGATGTGTTTTCCATCACTTATTAAAGAAACAATAATGTTTTGGATTTTGCTTGATAGTTGGGGTATTGGTTGCTATTATAATGTAAACTTGACCAAAGAGTGTGTGTTATAAACTCTTGGCAAGTATGGGGTTGTTTTAGTCATGTGTGGTTTTGTATGTGATTGCAAATAATTTACCATAATTTCATGAAATTCATATGTTGAAAGTGTGACCTGACGAAGACACAGGTTGTGTGCAGGATGTGTTCATGCTTTTGGAGGACCAAAATCTCCTAAGTGGGGAGGAATGATCTGATAGGATCCATAAATAGAAGTGACCTTGAAAATAGCTCAAAAATCAAAGTCATTATATGGAAGTGAAACCAAAACCAGATCATAGTGCTCATCTCCCTGATTCCAACGGTGTGAATGACACTCAAATCCGAGTTTGTATTGTCAAGTTATAGCTATTCAACGTTCTGGTCAAACTTGGCCAAGTGGCAGTATTAACGAGGCAAAAACTTGGCAGCGACTCAATGCATGGAATCTAGCCACCGAGACGGGCGAATTTATCGCCTACTTAATTTTCCCAGTGATCCTTATTTTTCAGCAGATAAAAATTTTCTATTGCTTTTATAAAAAACAAAAAATCTATATATATAATTGGGGTGGCGGGGTGCCACCCCCGCCACATTACTATTATATATATATATATATATATATATATATATATATATATATTATGTGGATAGGTCCGTGCGCCATATGTTATCACCACAGGGGCCAGCGGGGCCTAAACCCGACCAGCCAACTTGTCGAACCACCTCTCAGTAATACATTCAAAAATTAACACAATGGAAAACTATATGCCAAAGTTTGGTCGAGCAAGGGTTGGAACCACTGACCTCCCCCACCAAAATTTAACACTTTTGCGAACAAGCCAAACGGCCCTATGTTGTAAAATCCATAGCCACATATTACTTAATCCACTCAAATGCATACGGACAGGGGGAGCAGTGGAGGAGCGGTGGAATCAGGAGTGGCCTGAGCAGCGGAACCCTAAGCAGGAGAATCCACGAGATGCCAAAAAGATTCCTTTAGAGGGCCAGAGGTTCCAGTGTGAGAATTTGACAAATTTATAGTCATTTTTATATGATTTCGCGACACAAATTCAGTGGTGACATTAATTTCCCTATTAGAGCTCTCCATTTTTAGGTCATCATCTGAATTGGACATATAAGGGCCCTTTTTGTAAAGTTGCTTATAATTGATTTCTTTGATGCCACTTAATGAAAGAATGCCTCCCCACTTTTGAGCAAGGCCCGGAGACATAGCCCACATTAGGTGAATTCCGTAATAAAATATTTGTGTCTTTGATCCCATGTTTATTTATGTTTTTCGCTTCTTTTCATGTGGTTTAAGTTACTTGGTTAATATGCTCTGTTATATGCAATTTTGAATGCATCCTTGAAGTTAAAAGATATTGGATCAAGTTTGGTATTAGTGCAGGTCTTCTTGATGCAAGTTGCATGAGTGAATGCTAACCAGGAGAAAAATCTAAAGAGGTGAAGGAAAACTCAAATCCTTTGATACTGAAGCAGGTCATACACCATGAAGATGAAACATGGCAGATAATGATGCACGATATGAAGAAGAGTGAAATTATCACAAGATCTTCTTCAACATGGCAGACAAAGTTGACAAGATATTGCAGAATATGAGAAGACAATCAAGTGTGAGAAGAAAGAGCCTGAGGGTCATGCATGGGTACACTATGAATGTGGAGGAGGAGATCCTCCTCCCTCTCTGTCCTCCAGTGAAAGTTCTTCTTCATCCTTTTCTCACCATTCTAATAGGAATCAGAGGAATGCATCTAAAAATCCCTTTTTTCAAGTTAAATGTCAAGTTTGATTTGCTTGTATTTAGTGGATAATATATTTAAAAAAATCTAGATAAATGGATAATACATGTTGAAGTGTATTTTTTCATAAAACAAATCAAAGAGGATGAAGCCAAGATCCAGCTAGCATCCCTTCAATTGAGTGGCACCTCTCTTGTCTAGTGGGAAGGCAAGTTGCAGCAAGGTGGTAAGAGTAGTCATAAACTTCTTTCATCTTGGGTTGAGTTCTTTACTTCTTTAAGAAGAAAATTTTACCCATTTGGTCATAGACATAAGGCCATGATGGAATGGCAACATTTGAAACAAAGAAAAGTTCAAATTGGTCAGAATTTAACATAAGAGTTTAGAAAACAAGCATTAGAAATTAAAGTTCCACTAGAAACTTATGAGATGTCGATGAAATATATTGGATATTTGCATACTTATTTGTGTCATCCATTGTTATTATTTGAACCGAAGTCTCTTAATGAAGAGAGTGTGAAGGTTGTACATATTGAAATCGGGGAGAAGCATGAACAAGATGACCACATGAAGAGGACAACAGCAACCAAGAAAAGAGAAGCAACGCCCTATTGTACTCATTATGAGAAAGAAGGGCATGATGAGGAGGATTATTGGAAACTGCATCCATAATTAAGACCTATGACGGACAATAGAAAAGAGAAGCAGAAGATAGTTGCAACCATGCAACAAGACCAAGAATCTGAATCGAAGGAGGATGAGAATATCACAACTACGGGATTTGCAGGCAGTGGACCAATTGACTTGGGATCAGATTCAAGTGATGAAATGAATATTGCAACTCTTGGGATTACAGCATATGGTCCCATCGATTTGGGTTCCTATTCGGGAAATGAGAAAATATTTCAGCAGATGTTGTATCAAAGATGAAAATGGAACCAAATTCGGCATGGCTCCAAGAACTCGAAGAAATAAATCAAATAATTTAGGTGAATATTAATGAACTAAGGAGACTCCTACAAGAATTAAAGAAGGAGAAACAAAGGTTCCAACATTAGTTACAAGCCAAGGAGGAGGCCTTGGAAAAGTTGCAGCATAAAAAGCCTAAGGTAAAAAGTGATTCTTAAATTTCATATACTTTTTATGTTGATGATTTCGTTTCTTTTGAGAGACATACAATAGGGTTTGGATCGAAATTATTGAAGAAAATGGGGTATCGAGGAAAGGACCTCGAAATTAATGGCCAAGGAATTGTGAATCCCATCAAATTGGAGGAATTTCTTCGTTATGCAGGACTTGACTATGTCATAAAAGAGGTTGGGGAATGCTCCAAGAGAGCCAATGACCAACCAATGACAGATAATGAAAGAACTTCATCACATTCCAATGATAGTGAGGGTTTCACGAGCACATATCAGAGGCACACCAGAAATTATTGTTCCAATACGATCTGGAAAGTTTGGGGGAGAAAGAATCAGTATTGTCACTGCAACGAGGTTGGACACTAAAGAGCCACGTGTCAGATGCTCCATGCCCAGAAAGCACTGATAAAGAAGCCAACTGACGAAGATGTTCAACAAACAAATATGCCACATTCATGGTCGTCCATTTTATTGAGAAAGGGTTGGTTTTGCTGGATATAGTAGCTTGTCCTGGCCACATTTTGTAAATTATGTGTTGTGAATAATTGCAAAAGTGATTATGTGTTTTCCATCGCTTATTAAAGAAACAATGATGTTTTGGCCTTTTGTTGATAGTTGGGTATTTGTTCCTATTATAATATAAACTTGACTAAAGAGTGTGTGTCATAAACTCTTGGAAAGTATGGGGTTGTTTGAGTCATGTGTGGTTTTGTATGTGATTGCAAAGAATGTACCATATTGAATGCAATGCAGAAGTTGAAAGTGTGGCTTGGCGAAGACACAAGTAGTTTGTAGCATGTGTTCGTGCTTTTGGAGGATCAAAAGCTCCTTAATGGGGAGGAATGATCCGAGAGGATCCAGAAATAGAAGTGGCCTTGAAAATAAATTAAACTAAAAGTCATCAGATGCAAGTGAAACCAGGACCAAATCGTAGTGCTCGTCGCCTTGATTCCAACAGTGCAAACGACACTCAAATCCGATTTCGTATGCTCAAGTTACAGCTCGTCAAATTTCTAGTCAAACTTGTCCAAGTGGCAGTCTTAACGAGGAAACAATTTGGCAACAACCCGACGCACGAAATTCGGCCAATGAGATGGGAGAATTTGTCACTTACTTAATTTGTACAATGACCTTTTTTTTTCGCCGGATAAAAATTGACATTTTTTTTATAAAAAACAATATATATATAGATAAAATTAGGGTGGCAGGCTACCACCCCACCACATTATTATTATTATTATATAATTCAAAAATTATATATATATATATATATATATATATATATATATATATATATAATTAGGGTGGCAGGCTACCACCCCACCACATTATCATTATTATTATTATTATATAACTCAAAAATTAGGGTATGCCAATATTACTCCCTTTGATTAACTATTATATATATATATATATATATATATATATATATATATATATATATATATATATATATATATATATATATATATATATATATATATATATATATATATATATATATATATTATGTGGGTGAGCCTCCTAAGGTAGACTCGCCACACCCCTTGTGCCACATGTTATCACCACTAGGGCCAGTTGGGCTTGAGCCCGCCCGACCCACCTCCCAAGTGGCACCAACTGTAATACATTCAAAAATTAACACAATCGAAAACTATATGCAAAATTTTGGTCGAGCGAGGGTTGGAACCACCAACCTCTCCTGCCAAATTTAACACATTTGCCAATGGGCCAAACGATCCTATGTTGTAAAATTTGCTGCCATATATTTTGTAAGCCACTCAAAGCATTTGGATGGGGGGCATGGTGGAGGAGCGACAGAACCAGGAGCATCCTGGACTACAGAACCTTGAGCAGGAGAATCCATGATATGCCAAAAATATTCCCTTAGAGGGCCAAAGCTGACAGTGTCAAAATTTGACAAATTTATAGTCATTTTTATACGATTTCATGACACGAATCCAGTGGTGGTGTCTGTTTCTACACCCGGGCTCTCCATTTTCAAGTCATCATCTGAATTTGAGGTATAAGGATCATTTTGTAAAGTTGCTTGTAACTAATTTCTTTGATGTCGTTGAATGAAAGAAGGCTTCCCCACTTTTGAGCAGGACCCAGAAAAGTAACTCACATTGGGTGAACTCTGTAATCAAATCATTGTGTCTTTGATTTCATGTTTTCTTATGTTTTCCGCTTCTTTTCATGTGGTTTAATTTACTTGGTTAATATGCTCTGTTATATGCAATTTTGAATGCATCCTTGAAGTTAAAAGATCTTAGACCATGGTAGATCCCAAGTTAAGATGGATCTATTTTGATGAGTTTATTAATTGACTTTATTATATTTTTATTAATTATGTGTTTTTAAATTCCATGGTTATGACTCTGAGTCATTATTATTTAAATTTATTTTAATGTGATGTGCCTATTATTATTTTTAAACAGAAACAAGTATTTTTTGTATTAGTTAGGAGTATCGCAAGGAGCTAGAATACTGAAAGTTACATTGGTTGGTGAATTTATAGATATCGGCCTCTTGCAATAGGTTTTTAGGAATGTATCAAAGATGTTATATTGTTCCATATCTATAGTTTTATACAATCTTAAAAGCCTGCAAGTGTAGATAGCACAAAATTTCTTGCCCAAAAGAATAAACAAGCAGTACATCAAGGAAAATAGTAGAAAGGAACACATAAATGGGATTATTCTAGCTTGTTACAACTATGACTTCCCTATGAGAGATGATAAAGAAATATTTTATCCTCTCTATACCTAAATACACCATCCTATCATCTTTTTTAAATCCCGTCTTGTGCTTGATTTGTTTGTACTAATTGATAGGAATTATAAAATAATTTGGACTCTCTGTGAGAAATAAGGATGATAGGGATATCCCTGAGCCATTGAGAACATGCAAGGCATTATCTCCATAAGAGGGAGGCCACAACATTGCACATAAGTAACCTTTCTATGATGTTATCCGAATTCTATTTTGGATTATCAAAATATATATGTTGAGCAAGATTTCCAAAAAATGGCCATCTACTACTAGAAAAATAGAACTGGTGATGCCACATAATTGAGAGACTAACTTAGATTCGTTTGCAAAGCAGACTTTGTCATAAAGCCTAATATCTATAGGATATTTTCCTTTGCTTGATTATGTATCATATTTTCCAAGGACAATTCAAAAAATCTCACCCACAATCATTCTTGTGTTGACTATAGCTTCCTCCCTAACGATATTGAATTGAATTGATCTAGGATAGATGTTACTATGATCATTGAGAAGGATTGAATATTATTTTCAGATGTATTTGGACATTATAAATAATGGTAGCTAGCCGAAAAGAACTGTTTACATTGAGAGCAAAGCATGTTTTTTGATATTCCTATAAGGGACAGGCTATAAGGGAGTCTAGAGGATGAGAATATTAAAGCAATTAAGGGGGATATTAACTATATACCTGATCATTTATTCGAATGGAACCTTGACATAATAATACACCTTAATTTTACTTTTAATTAGTTGCTTGATATTTATCCCTCGGAACATGGAATCCTTCAATTATTGAGAACAACTTTTTGAAATCCCCAATCCTTTTTTGGCATTTTCATGAGTTGTGCCTTTGTTAAAAAGTTGAATTGTCCAATTAGAGTCCCCAATGATTATGGCTTCCCTTATTCCATTTCTAATAATCATTTGAAGTCCCTTGCATTGAGCTAAGAATGTAGTTATGTTATTGGTACAATGGCCTAGACCCCAATCATATGGAGAAAAAAAAGTCCTCCACCAGGATTTTTGATCTAACCACCTACACTAGAAGGATCAAGATTCCCTTTGGAAGTCTTCTCGAAGTATGTTGTGTAGCTTTCATTTTTTTTCCTAAGTATCTAAATCTATTTGACTTAGTCTTATCTCCCAATTGGGAGGGAGTTTTGGATTGAAACTTCCTATGATGATGGTGCTTTTAGATTTGAGCCCTTGGAGCCAATTGAGTTCTCTTGAGTTCAGATTCTCCTCCCAATTTCCTGAAATACCAATTGAAGACAAAGAATCAAACATTAAATTTTTGTTATTTGTATCACAAAGAGGAGTTGGGAGCAGCATCTTGTTGAATATGGCTTTATTTATTTCCACGATAATTCTCCAACAAATATATTTTGGGAAGACATTGACTTCTCTTTTGAGGATCTTTTTCCCTATATTCAATCTAAGTACCAAGTTTAAAACATAGATTTCTAGTCTTTGTGATATTATCTAATACGGAAGGGGGGATTTGAAAAATTATATATATATATATACACGAGCTCTGATTTTTTCAACAATTTTCGGCCTCTGCGGCCCTCGGGTCTCTACAGTCACGTATGTGACTCTCTCTCTCCATTTCTGCGGGGGTGGGTAGTTTTTTTCGGCCTTAGGTTCTGGGCTATACATGTTGCCCCTTACCTCCCTTCGCTTTCTTGCACGTGCCTCCCTCCGATTGGATTGTTGCTCAGCTAACTTCGCCATGACCTCTGATGATTTCGATCTTATTTACAATCCGAAGGCTGGGTACATGCTCCTAGGACAATTCGACTTCATGCAAAGAGATACCTCATTTCACTATACTTCCCAAGGTACTCAGACTGATCATCCTTTTGCGCACTCCTCTTCCTCACATGATGGCGTATTTTCTCCCACTAACGGTGATCGTACTACTCGTCTTGGTAATAAACCTCCTACCTCTGAACATAAAATCAAGCCTGCCAGGAAGGGTGTTCATGCTAAATCGAATTCGATCAAGCTTATTGTGGGCAAGGACATTGCTATTTCAGAAGTCCCTGATTATTTGGATAAGGCTCTGGTGGGTCGTTTTTGCGGTCGGATGACTACCCCTGAAGCTATTCAAGCTTGGATTAATGAACACTAGTCCCCGGTGTTGGGCTATTCCCCGTCCTTTCACCAACTTTCTCGCGACTAGCTTCTTTTCAAAATTGTCGCTGCAGATGATAAATTAAAACTTTTAAGTCATGTTTGGAATTGGGCACTTGTAGGTTTAGTGCTAGATAACTAGGACATTCATTTTAATATGTGAAATGTGTGAAAATTGTGAATGATTTCACGGAAATTTATATTGCCGCAAAATGTGTTTTAGTAGGGGCTCCGCAAAACTTTCCGACCGATGGAAAGTTATACAATAGTTCGGTCGAACTTTTGATTAAAATTTCGGCCGAACTATTAATTCGTTAGACTTAACGAGCCGTCGACGCAAAACATAGTTCAGCCGAAATTTTAATCAAAGTTCGGTCAAACTAATGCGTCACCAGTTACACAAAAACCAGGCTCTGAATACGTTTCTGCAACTTTGGACTGATTAAACTCCATGAAAGGTTGTTAATTAACTGTCGGAACCAAGACAAGAATTTTCAGAATTGAATCTACTTTCAGGAAATATAACTTTTATGGAATTTCATAAACGTTTACTAATTTTAATTATTTTTTCTTATAAAATGGGTGCAAACAATTTCTGAGGGTCATTGTGATTCAGTGAAATCAAAATTTTGTATCTCCCAAAATACATTGTAAAAAAAATGAAAAAATTATGGGGCATTACATTGGTCTGTCTTCTCTAATGGGTAGCTTTTAGATTTTTAGTTTATAACTTATATGTTAAGAAATTTCTTGCATCGCGAAACATATCCAAAATACGCAGTTTTTCGTATTGGACCAGTTCAGAAAATTCTAGTAATTATGATATGCATCCATTGGCTTTGTAAATATGACAAAACCAAAGTAGACTCTGTCTAGATTGTTGTAACACATTTTGTTTTCTCAAAAACACAAATTTTCAATGAATACAACATTGTGTCATAACATGACTTCTTATGAATCCTTTGATTGTTAAAAAACACACACTCAAAGAAACGCTAAGTTGACATATCAAATCTGCATAAAAAAATTTCAAAAAATAAGTAATAGAAAGCTAACAAAATTTCTCACAACTTTTATTTTTATCGCAAAATGAAATTCTGTACAGAAAAAATTTTATACTTTGCAGAAAGTTTAAGAACCGAAAAAAATGAAATTGTTTTCTCAAAAAAGGGCAAAAAGTGTAACCCAGCTTCACATTTTCACCATGCCAAATAATGCGCCTCAACATCTGCAGAGGTTCTGGGTTATGTTTTCGGGTCTCCCTCAATTCTTCTAGCAGCGCCCTCTGCTTGAAGCTATCAGAAACAAGATAGGTACTTGCATTGCTCTTGAAGATGATTGGGACTCGAAATTAGATCGAAGATGCATAAAAATTCAAGTTGAACTAGACGTTCGTGATGGATTATACGAAGGAATAGCCCTGGAATTACACGGCAGCTCGTGGTTTCAGAAACTTGATTATTGGAAATTACCATTACGGTGTTTCCTTTGAAGACAAGTTGGCCACCTTGCAGCCCATTGCCCTCGTCCTGACCTCTCTCATCCAAGATACAAAAAATAATGGAGGAAAGTAATTAAGGCTGATGCAATTCCTCGCCTTTCTTCATAATCCAAGCAGGATATCTCAGGGGTTTTAATGGAGAAGGTCCAGCCCGAAGCTTCTGACTCAGTTGTTCAAACCACTATTATAGGAGTTTCGGAGCCTCCAAAGGACTCACCCAAGCGATTTTCTGATGCTAAAAATTTGGTCTCCTTAGGTATGCTCCCTTACTCCTCTTCACCTCTTTCCTCTGCTTTATTGCCTAGATGGTCTGTGTAGATGATCATTAGCTTCCCCAAAATGTAATGCTTCCTTTTTTATAGGCCTGCACAATGGAATACATCTCTTTGTCATAGATGGGGTACTTCCAGACTGTGTCTGAAAGTGTCTCACTATGATATGCCACTGGATGCCCTTTCTAAGTAAGAACTACCCCAATATCATAGTCAAAGGCATCTATCTCGATCTCAAAAGGTTGTTGCAATTTTGGCACTCTGAGCACTGGTGAACAACAGAGGCGATGGTTCAAATCTATGAACACCTTCTGTTGAGATTCACACCAAAATAATTTTTATTCCGCTCCACCCTTGGTGACTTGACTCAAAGACCAAGTGATACGATAGAACCCCAACACAAACCTGCGGTAGAAATTAGCAAGACCTAGAAAGTTGCAGAGCTCTATTACAGTGGTTGGAGCTGGAATATCCCGAATGACCTAGACCTTGGTTGGGTCCACATACACCCCTCGCTCATCATGATGTATTACAGATCTTGAACCTGGGTCATGGCAAAAGTTGATTTATCCAAATTGGCACACAACTTGTGTTGTCACAGTGCTTGGAGGGCCTATTGAATGTGGTGGGGGTGCTCTTCCCAACTCTGGCTGAAGATTAGGATGTCATCCAAATACACCACCACGAATGAGTTGGTGAATGGTCGCAATATGTTGTCCATCAGCCTCATGAAGGTTGCGGGGGAATTCGTCAACCCAAAAGGCATGACCAACCATTAAAAAAGGTCATCCTTCAATTTGTAGCCAATCTTCCAGATATCAAAGGGTTCAATTGGTACCTGGTGATACCCAGACTTCAAGTCAATCTTGCTGAAATATTTGGCACCTTGAGTTGTTCTAGAATATCATCAATCCATGGGATTGGATAACTATTTGGACAATTATCTTGTTCAGTGCCTGATATTCAATACAGAGTCTCCAAGTCCCATCCTTCTTCTACACCAACACGATTGGGCTCCCATAGGGCGATGAACTCGATCGAATGTGACCTCTGCAGAAATTCCTAAATCTTCCTCTTTATTTCTTCGTTCTCTATAACAAAGCAACAATATATCGGCCCATTGGGTAGTGTCACACCTGGGGTCAAATCGATGGAGTGCTTGACCTAACAGTGCAGAGGTACCCCTGTAGGGGAGGTGAGATGTCCCCATACTCCTCCACGATCTTGTCCATTTGTTGTTGTTGTGTGAAGGAGCCCTGTCTGGAGGTTGTGGCCATAGTTTTCTTCTTTCCCTGAGAGCGTATCATAAGGAAAACAAATTTCCTAGTTTTGGAAATGAGCTTACTGCTTTGAAATGATCAAAGATATGGTTGTAGGCGGTGATACTTCTAGTATCCTATACAACTTATTTTCCAAAGTAACAATAACAGTGTGAGACCTAGACTCATACACATCATGTCGCTTCCACAAGTATTTTTGTCCTAATAATACATCACAAACTATAAGAGGAAAAACATCCCATAATACCTTTTGTGAAGGGCTAGATGTTGTAAGGAAGGCGACATTGTTTCCTGACGTAGAGATCTTGTCCTTGGTGAAGCCACCCGATGATGTATGGTTTTGGGTGTGTTGTGGTCAACAGGCCTAGCCGCTTCAAGACCTCTACTGAAATGAGGTTCTTTTGGCTACCACTGTTGACAATCAACTATAGCGAGGAACCCTTCACCCACATCTGGGAATGGAAGAGGCTCTCCCCCTCCTTTGGATCTTCGGATTCCTCCTTCTAGATATTGGTGGTGGAAATGGTGGCATTGGACTCTGCATCGATAATATACTTTCCTTTGTCATTACCCTTTTTGGGTTCTGACTTAGAGTCAGAACATGCATATAATTCAGAAGCCTTAAGCTTGTCCAACAGTGACTACTTGGCCCGACACTCACTTGTGTTGTGAGTGAAGCTCTTATGGAACTCACACCACTTTCCCATGTCCTTCTTTGGCTTCGTGGTGTTTTTCTTAGCTTGCGGCTTCAACTGGTTGTCCTAGGCTGACCTACCTTAGATTTTTCCTTTGTTCTACAGTTTGGGGACAGTTTTTCCTTGCTTCTGATTCGAAAATCCAAAGTCTCGCTTCTTTTGTTTGAATTTTTTCTCAATCTTAGCAGCATACCGGTATATTACACCAAACGAGGAGATGTCAAGGAACTCCATTTCCTCTTGGATGTATCTGTGTAGAAAATTGCGGTACTTAAGCACCAAATTTTTTTCCAAATCTTTGAAACTCGACTTTGTGCACGGGGTATGGAACATATTTGTCAGCTCATGCACATCTTGATCCCTTGGTTTCCGCAAGATCGTCCATTGTACGTACTTTTACTCATAGCTCCTCGCGAGGTAATATTGTTCCTTGACGGAATCTCAGAAATAATTCCAAGTGGGTGCGACCAAGATAGGTAGGATTTCCTCTCGTCATTTTTCTCACAGTAGGTTTCCCACCAGTCCTTGACATTCTAGGGGCGGCTTTGAGGAGTGCAAAACTAATCTTTTCCCGATTGGAAAAGTCATGAACCAGAAAATATCCTTCTAATAGATTCAACCATATATCTACGACATATGCATCTATTTGGCCCTCAAATATGGGAATGTCAAATTTAACTTGTACCATAAAAGGAGTGGCGCCTCCAGAGTGGTTGTCGGATGAAGATGTGTCATCGGTGGGTAGTCGTCAAAGGATTTGGGCAAAGTTATTCATCATCGCATAACTTTGTTTTTCAAGGGCCTCCTCAAGAAATATCTTGATAGGATTTCCTACTCCCTCGCCTTTCTTTTCTTCTGTCATTGGAGGACGTCAGGGTTTGTGAGGTTGATCTTGCAAAGGTTCAACAAGATCGAGCCCTAACTCCTTATACCCTGATCTCATTGGGGACATGCAAAGAAAGATCGAGAAAGATCAGATCACTCTGATACCACTGATCTGGAATTATGCAAGAAAACAATAAAATATAGAAATAAACATAAACGCAGAGATGCAGCATGAATAAGACTTTGTTTCATTAATATCAAATAACTGAAATATGTTGATTGACAGAATGGAAATAAACTAGCTCGGGAAATGATAGCTTATATCTGAGAAGAGAGGTGGTGGATACATGCCTCTGAGCTTCATTACAATGAGGCTCAATGGTTTTTTTATTATTGAACATCATGGGAAAACCCTAAACAACCAAAAGCCTAACCCCATGAGATGGAACACCAAGAGTTTGTGGGCCCCATTGGGGTTAGTTGGGCAACCAACTTCTCATGGTCGTAACTTGGTCATATTATCTATGTTTGGTGCGTATGATATATCATCAAAAATATCTCTGCGATTACTATAGGATTATTGCAGACCCTTACCTGTGGCTATAGACTTGCTGTGAACCTCAAAAAAACACCATTTAGGGGGTCAAAACTGCTTTGGAAGTTCAAGACCTAAAAAACTGCTAAAAATAGTAAATGCTACTATAATTAAGGGAACTGATGAAATCGACTGGAGGTCTAGGTGGAGTAGGTGGGTGGCCACCAATATCCACCTGGATCAGGTAGTATTAATGAGGAACCAATTTGGCAGTGACCCTTATTTTTCGGCGGATAAAATTTGACTATTGTTTTTATAAAAAAAAAAAAAATATATATATATATATATATACCTACTTAATTTTCCCAGTGACCCTTATTTTTCGACGGATAAAATTTGACTATTGTTTTTATAAATAAATATATATATATATATAATTTTTCACCTACTTAATTTTCCTAGTGACCCTTATTTTTCAGCGGATAAAATTTGACTATTGTTTTTATAAAAAACATATATATATATATATATATATATATATATATATATATATATATATATATATATATATATATATATATATAAGTGTATTTGTCATCTGTATACAAAAGTCAAAAATCGGGGTGGTGGACCACCCAAGGCAGACCCGCCACACCCCCTGTGCCACATGTTATCACCATCGGGGTCGCTGAGGCTTGAACCTACCCAACCAACCTAGTTGGCCCACCTCCTGGGCAGCCCCAACCGTAATACATTCAAAAATTAACACGTCGGAAAACTATATTCAAAAGTTTGGTCGGGCGGGGGTTGGAACCACAGACCTCCCCCACCAAATTTAACACTTTTTCCAACGGGCCAAATGGACCTATGTTGTAAACTCCGATGCCACATATTACTTAAGCCAATAAAATGCATTCAGATAGGGGGCATGGTGGAACCAAGAGCATCCTGGTCAGCAGAACCATGAGTGAGGGAATCCACAAGATGCAAAAAATATTCCATTAGAGGGCGAAAGATTCCAATGTCATTATTTTTCAAATTTATAATCATTTTTATATGATTTCGCGACACGAATCCAACAGTGACGTTCGGTTATCCATCTAAACTCTCCATTTTTAGTTCATCATCCGAATTGGAGGTATGAGGGTAATTTTTGTAAATTTTCTTGTAACTAATTTTTTTGGTGCCTCTTAATGAAAGAAGGCCTCCCCACTTTTGATCAGGGCCCAGAGACGAAGCCCACATTAGGTGAGCTCCGTAATCAAATAATTGTGCCTTTGATCTCATGTTTTCTTATCTTTTCCTCTTATTTTCATATTGTTTAAGTAAATTGGTTAATATGCTTAGTTATATGCAATTTTGAATGCATCCTTGAAGCTAAAAGATAATGGATCAAGTTTGGCATTAGAGCATGTCTTCTTGATGGGAGTTGCATGAGTGAATGCTAACTAAGAAATAGCTCCAAAGAGGTGAAGTAAAAATAAAATCCTTTGATCCCGAAGTGGGGTGTGCACAGCGAAGACGAAACATGGCAGATAATGATGCACAAGATGAAGAAGAGAGAAATTATCACAATATCTTATTCAACATGGCAGACAAAGTTGACAAGCTATTTGTAGAATATGAGAATACAATCAAGCATGAGAAGAAAGAGCCTGAGGATCATGCATGGGTACACGATGAAGGTGGAGGCAGAGATCCTCCTCCCTCAACATCATCTAGTGAAATTTCGTCTTCTTCCTCTTGTCATCATTCTAACAGGAAATAAAGGAATGATGTTGAAATGCAGCAAGATGATGGAGCTTAGTGAAATGAAGTCGCCTTCACTAAGTGGGCCCGCAGGCAAATTTTGGCGCAAAGTCTATTTTTAGACTATGTCTATTTTTAGACATATGGAGCATTGCCCAGGGGTTGCGGTATGTTATTCTTGGAGTATTGGTCATGTTGGTAAAAATAGATGGACCTCTATTTTTTGGACCTATAGGTCGAAGTCTATTTTTAGACTGCCTATCCTAAAAATAAGGAAGTCAAATATTATTTACCCTTAATAATATTTGGACTCTAAACTTCAGTTTACTCTCTTGGAGCACTTCATTTCGAGCTACAGAAGTGGCTCATGCATCTGACAGAGGAATTACGCTATTCCTAGGGGTTTGGTGAGCTCATGCATGGTTGACTTCAGTTAGGACTTCAGTGGCAGAAGTTTGGTGGAGTTGATGAGACAGTTGGTGGAGTTGTGTTCGGTTTAACTTAGTTGAACTAATTGAGATTAGATTAACTAGCTAATCAACTAGTAATGAGTGGAGTGAATTAAATATTATTTAATTCACTAATTATTAACTCATTATTCAACTCAAGAACACATCAGTTCACTACAGTGCATGGACAGTTTAGTGGAGACCAATGAAAGAGGTAGATGAAAGGGTTGAGTTAGCTATCAGTTGTGACATCAGTTGTGCATGAGATTTGCACCACACTTGGAGGAATTGCCCATGATGATTGCGCTGTCAAGCCAACGAGATTCGAACCTTGGATCTCTCATTAGACCAGCCTTTATTGCGCAATAGAGGCAGGCAATTAGTGGATGTGTTTTGAACCTGTGACTTGTTCAAAACCAAGCTAGTTTGTGTGTAACTTCATGAGATAGTACTGAGTACTTGTGAGGAGTATTGTACTGAGTTTGTTACATGTTTTTCCCATTATAATATACACAATAGCTGCAGGGTTTTCAGCTATAAGCTTTCCCATACATACTGTGTTAATGTGTATGATGATTTGATGTGCTATCGCTTGTTTTATTTCCGCATGTGTGATGATCTGAGTGGAAGAGATTATGTGTTGCATATAAATTCGAATTGTATGTGATCAGGATAGTCTCGGTGGATAATTAATCATTATTCAGCAAATTTCTACATGGTATCGGAGCTATTGAAGCAGAGATTGATCATCACGGTGATTACAAACTTATTTCGGTAGACAGAGTCTGCATGCGGGCCAGGTAGCCTCCGGATTCATCTTTCTTCGGAAAGTGAAAGGTCTGGTAAACGCCCCTTGCAGTCGATCTCTGTGCTAGAAATAATTTTTTCTCACGATCTAGAGCGGTTGAGCTTTGAGGTGGAATTCAAAATTTTGCAGCAGTTTTGTTTTCTTGGTGCCGGTGTTGAAAATGTCTTTCAACGGTTTGCGACTCGAATATGCTCTTGAAGGAAGTTCGAATTATGTTGCATGGAAGGATCGCATGGAGGCAGTATTAGAAGATAATGGACTGAAGGAGTTCGTAGATACGGATGTCCAAAAGCCCACTGATCCTGGTGAAGTCGAAGCTTGGCAAAAGAAGATGGCGAAATGTCGAAGGATCCTGTTGGAGGGCGTCAAGGATCATATTGTATCCAGCCTGCATGGAAAATCTTCTCCATATTTAATGTGGAAAGATTTGACGGATCTATTCCAGAGTAAGAGCGACCAAAGGAAGCTGGCGCTCAAAGATAAGCTTAGAAACATCAAGATGGAGAAAGGCGACAGTATCGCCAAATACCTCACGAAGTTCACTCAATGCAGAGATGAGCTGGGAAGTGTGGGGGTGACTATCGAAGATGAGGACATGGTCGACCTGGCTCTCCTTGGTCTTCCGAAGGCTTGGCACTCATATCAAGATAGTGTCAATGGTCGGGAGAAGCTGCCGGGATGGGAGCGCCTTTGGGCGGATCTCATGCGGGAGGAGATAAGGAGGACTACTCGAGATGGATCTTCATCAAAGGGAGCTGATGAAGAAAACTGCGCTTTGGTGTCCAAAGCTAAGAAAGGGAAGGGTAAGAAAACCTCTCATTCTGGAGCCAAGGGCAAGAAGCAGGATATGGCGAAAGTGAAATGTTTTCACTGCCATGATCACGGACATTATGCTACCAATTGTCCAAGGAAGAAGAAGAACAAGCAAGCGGGAAGATCTGCAGATGGAGAAGCTTTGGCTTCACAGTTCGAGCTTGAATTTTCACTGATTGCATGCTTGGTTTCAAGTGTGATGGGATCGATGTGGTTCTTGGACAGCGGTGCGTCATTTCATATGACGGGAGATCGGGATTTGTTCTCAGATCTGGAGGACAAAGATCTGGGCGTGCACATCGAGATGGGCGATGATGGTAGATACAGTGCGATTGGTATCGGTACCATATCCTTTCAGAGGGAGTCTGGTAAACCCTTCGTGTTGAAGGATGTCATGCATGTACCTGGATTGAAGAAGAACTTGATCTATGTGGCGATGTTGGAGGATAAGGGGTATGATGTGGTCTTCAGCGAAGGAAAAGCCTTCCTGCGCAGTAAGACTACTGGAGAGACCCGGAAGATAGGGGTTTGAACTCAGAACCTTTATCAGTTGCAGGTAGATGACTGCGCAGCTATGGCATGCAAGGCGGGAGAAGTGGTGAGCCGGGATGATGAGGGCGAACTGTGGCACAGAAGATTGGGCCACCTTCACCATGGAGCTTTGAAGATTCTGCAGCAGATTTCTACTGGGCTTCCTAAGGGCACCCTTGCACAGTCAGATCGGTGCAAGGGGTGTACTTTAGGGAAGTATGTGAAAGCCACCTTTCACGAGAAGGATAGTCGCGCCACGACGATCCTTGAGAGAGTTCACACAGACGTGTGTGGTCCTTTCTCAGTTGCTTCGACAGCAAAGCACAGGTATTATGTGATCTTTGTTGATGATTTCTCTCGAAAGTGCTGGATCTTCTTCATGCAGAAGAAAAGCGATACATTCGCGAAGTTCTGTGAGTTTAAAGCACTGGTCGAGAAGGAGTCGGGGAAGAAGGTGATTGCTCTAAGGAGTGATAACGGTGGTGAATTCATCTCGGCTGAATTCAAGGAGTTCTGCAGCGCAGAAGGGATTCGGAGAGAGCTCATCGCACCCCATAACCCACGGCAGAACGGGGTGGCTGAGCGGAAGAACAGAACGATCGTGGGTGCTGCACGGGCGATGTTGCATGATCAGGGCCTACCCCTTCACTTGTGGGCTGAGGCATGCAATACAGCAGTGTATGTGCAGAACCGTTGTCCTCACGAGGTTCTTGGCATGAGTACACCAGAGGAGGCTTATTCTGGCAAGAGGCCTGATATTTCCCATTTGCGGATTTTCGGATCTCCTGTCTACATGCATGTGACGAAGGATGCGAGAAGGAAGCTGGATCCAACTGCTGAAGTTGGAATATTTGTGGGGTACAACGATACACCTCACAAACATCGGGTGTATTTTCCAACGGTCGAAAAGGAAGGGACCTCATCCTATCACAAGTTTCGGAAAGAGAAATATGGAAGTTGATGCTGGGGAGGAGCTACCTTGCATGCAGAGATGTGAATATTAGTTCCTAAGAGGATATTTCCGTGAAATAGTCAACCACATGAGAAGGAGAGAAGTTCCGGAAGAAACCACCTTGACCGCCGATATACGAGGAGGCACCACAGCCACCTACGAAAATGAGCATTGCTCGGGAATCGAGAGAAGGTTGTAGGACCACCTACAACACAGCGCAGACAGAGGCAGTCACCGGATCGGTACACTGGATACATGGCTCTTGTGAGTCAATGTGTCGTAACGGAGCCATCCTCCTTTGAGGAAGCTGTGGAGGAACCCGCATGGGTTGATGCCATGATCAAAGAATATGATTCGATCATCAGAAACAGTGCATGGGAGATTGTCCCAAGACCGGAGGGGAAATCAGTGGTGGGTTCACGATGGATCTACAAAGTGAAGCAGGCGGCTGACGGGAGTGTTGAGAAGTATAAGGCGAGATTTTTCGCCCGTGGCTTCTCACAGATCGAGGGGATCGATTATGAGGAGACCTTTGCACCTGTCGCAAGGTACTCTTCCATACGGATGATCCTTGCTCTCTCAGCGCAGATGGGATGGCACATCCATCAGATGGATGTGAAAGGCGCGTTCCTCAGTAGGTCATTGAGGAGGAGGTGTACATAGAGCAACACGAAGGTTTCGAGATCTTCGGCGGTGAGTCGCATGTGTTGCATTGAAGCTCGAGAAACAGCAGTTAGCGCAGATTGCAAGCACCGTGCTGCTTGGTACACTCGCATAGGCGACTTACTTCACAGGGCTTGAATTCTCCAAGAGTGAGGCGGATCCTAACCTATACCAGATTGTGGTGGAGGGTAAGTTGCTGATCATTGTACTTTATGTAGATGATTTGATTTTGACAGGTGTTGTTGATACTTTCATGCAAGGAGGACCTTGCTAGAGTTCGAGATATGAGACTTGAGCCTCCTTCATTATTTCCTAGGATTGGAGATTTAGCGATAGCAGTGGAGGACTGTTTGCTTCTCAGGGCAAGTATGCCCGGGAGATTCTGGAGAGGTTCAACATGCAAGGCTGCAAGCCTGTTGACACTCCTCTTTCTGGTGGTTGGAGGAAGGAGGATGCTACTTCAGCGGAGGTAGTGGATGCCACTGTCTATCGACAGTTGGTGGGGTCGCTTATGTATCTGTTCAATACACGACCCGATATATGCTATGCTGTTAACCAGCTTTCGCAAGCTATGGTTAAGCCTACCAAGCTCTTTTGGAAGGCAGGCAAGCATGTATTGTGTTATCTTAGTGGCACATCGAGATATGGTCTATGGTACAAACAAGAGGATGGAGCGAAGCTTTCTGGCTTAACTGATGCAGATTGGGTAGGGAGCCCAACGGATCATAAGAGCACATCTAGAGGTATTTTCAGCATCAGGTCGACAGCAGTTTCCTGGTACAGCAGGAAGCAGAGATCCGTGGCACTCAGTTCAGCAGAGGCCGAGTACATGGCAGCAAGCTTGGCTGCATGCGAGGCTATTTGGATGAGGAAGATCCTCGTTGGATTGTTTGGGTTGCATTTGGAGCCTACAGTGATCTACTGTGATAACCAGAGTTGCATTAAACTCTCGGCTAATCCAGTATTTCATGATAGGTCCAAACACATCGACATCAGTTACCATCATATCAGAGATTGTGTTCAGCGGAGAATCATGATGCTTTCATATGTTCCCACGGAGGATCAGGATGCCGACATCCTGACGAAGGCGCTCACCAGGAGCAAGTTCGAATTCCACAGAGGCGGGATAGGGGTTGCATATAATCCATATCTTGCTGAGAGGGAGTGTTGAAAATGCAGCAAGATGATGGAGCTTAGTGAAATGAAGTCGCCTTCACTAAGTGGGCCCACAGGCTATTTTTGGCGCAAAGTCTATTTTTAGACTATGTCTATTTTTAAACATATGGAGCATGGTCTAGGAGTTGCAGTATGCTATTCTTGGATGATTGGTCGAGTTGGTAAAAATATATGGACCTCTATTTTTAGACATACAGGTCGAAGTCTATTTTTAGACTGCCTGTCTAAAAATAGGTCAGTCAAATATTATTTACCCTTAATAATATTTGGACTCTAAACAACAGTTTGCTCTCTTGGAGCACTTCAGTTCGAGCCTTGGAAGTGGCTCATGCATTTGATAGAGGAATTACACTATTCCTAAGGGTTTGGTGAGCTCATGCATGGTTGACTTCAGTTAGGACTTCAGTGGCAGAAGTTTGGTGGAGTTAATGAGACAGATGGTGGAGTTGTGTTTGGTTTAACTTAGTTGAACTAGTTGAGATTAGTTTAACTAGCTAATCAACTAGTAATGAGTGGAGTGAATTAAATATTATTTGTTAACTAATTGATAACTCATTATTCAACTCAAAGAACACATCAGGTTCACTACGTGCATGGGCGATTCGGTGGAGACCGATTGAAAGAGGTAGATGAAAGGGTTAAGTTTCAGCTATCGGTTGTGACATCAGTTGTCCATGGTGCACCACACTTGGAGAATTGCCCATGATGATTGCAGCACATCAATAAAGGAGGTCAGAACATGGATCTCTCATTAGACCAATACCAATTGCGCAATAGAGGCGGGCAATTAGTGGATATGTTTTGAACACATGACTTGTCTAAGTAAAACAATTTATTATTATAATGAGATAAATGCCAGTACTTGTGAGGAGTATTGTCTTGGTTTATTATGTTTATCCATTATAATATACACTATTTATTAGTACAGGGGTTTTTTTTAGGCTATAAGCTTTCCCCATACATACTGTGTTAATGTGTATGATGATTTGATGTGCTATCGCTTGTTTTATTTCTGCATGTGTGATGATCTGAGTGGAAGAGATTATGTGTTGCATATGAATTCGAATTGATATGTGATCAGGATAATCTCAGTGCATAATTAATCATTATTCAGAAAATTTCTACAAATGCATCTAAAAATCCATTTTCCAAGATGGATGTCAAGTTTTATTTACTTGTATTTAGTGGAGAATATAATTCAGAAAATCTAGATAAATGGATAATACATGTTGAAGTGTATTGCCACATATAAAAAATCAAAAGGGATGAAGCCAATATCCAGCTAGCATCCCTTCGATATAGTGGCACTGCTCTCGTCTGGTGGGAAGGCAAGCTGCAGCAAGGTGGTAAGAGTAGTCATAAACTTCTTTCATCTTGGTCTGAGTTCACTTCTACTTTAAGAATAAATTTTACCCACTGAGTTACAGACATAAATCCATGATGGAATGGAAACATTCGAAACAAAGAAAAGGTCAAACTCTTCATAATTTTACAGAGGAGTTTAGAAAACAAGAATTAGCATTGAATGTTCCACTAGAAACTTCTGATATGTTGATGAAATATATTGGATATTTTCATATTTGTATGCATAATTCATTGTTATTATTTTAACCTAAGTCTCTTGATGGAGCTAGTGTGAAGGTTGTATATCTTGAAAGTCGGTAGAAACATAAGCAAGATGACCGCCCGAAGAGGACAGCTGCAACCAAGAGAAGAGAAACAAGGCACTCTTGTACTCATTATGAGAAAGAAGGGCATGATGTGGAGAATTTCTGGAAAATGCTTCCAGAATTAAGACCTAAGAGGAATGACAGAAAAGAGAAGCAGAATAAAGTTGCAACTGTGAAACAAGACCAAGAATCTGAATCAGAGGAGGATGAGAAGATGACAATTGTGGGATTTTCAGGCGTTGGACCAATTGACCTGGGATCATATTAAGGTGATCAAATGAATATTGCAACTCTTTGGATTGCACCAGATGAACCCATCGCCTTGGATTATGATCCGGGAAATGAGACAAATATTTCAACAGATGTTGTACTAAAGATGAAAAGGGAACCAAATGCAGCATGGATCCATCAACCAAAGCATTCAAGCGGAGAATTTTGAACTAAGGAGACTCCTACAAGAAGCATAGAAGGAGAAACAAAGGTTTCAACATCGGTTACAAGCCAAGGAGGAGGCCTTGGAAAAGTTGCAACATAACAAGACTCAAGTAAAAAGTGATTATTCATTTTCATGTAATTTTTATGATGATGATTTCGTTGCTTTTGAGAGACATACTACAAGATTTGGATCAAAATTATTGAAGAAGATGGGGTATCCAAGAAAGAGCCTCGACATTAATGGCCAAGGCATTGTGAATCTCATAAAAGTGGAGGAATTTCCTCATTATGCAGGACTTGGATATGTCATAAAAAAGGTTTGGGAATCCTCTAAGACAACGAGTGACCAACCAATGACAGATTAAGAGAGCACTTCATCACATTCCAATGATAGTGATGGTTCCATAGACACGAATCAGATACAAACAAGAAATAAGCGTTCCAAGATGATTCAGAAAGTTTGGAGGAGAAAGAATCATTGTAGTCACTGGAACGAGGTTGGACACTAGAGAGCCATGTGTTAGATGCTCCATGCCCAAAAAGAATCGATAAAGAAGCCAACTAGTGAATATGTTCAACAAACAAAGCCGCCACATTCATGGTGATTCACTTTATTGAGTAAGATTTGCGTTTACTGGATATAGTATTTTGTCATGACCACATTTTGTACATCATGAGTTGTGTATAATTGTAAAAGTCATGATGTGTTTTCCATCACTTATTAAAGAAAAAATAATGTTTTGGATTTTGGTTGATAGTTGGGGTATTGGTTGCTATTATAATGTAAACTTGACCAAAGAGTGTGTGTTATAAACTCTTGGCAAGTATGGGTTGTTTTATTCATGTGTGGTTTTGTATGTGATTGCAAATAATTTACCATAATTTCATGAAATTCATATGTTGAAAGTGTGACTTGACGAAGACACAGGTAGTGTGCAGGATGTGTTCATGCTTTTGGAGGACCAAAATCTTCTAAGTGGGGAGGAATGATCTGATAGGATCCATAAATAGAAGTGACCTTGAAAATAGCTCAAAAATCAAAGTCATTATATGGAAGTGAAACCAAAACCAGATCATAGTGCTCATCTCCCTGATTCCAACGGTGTGAACGACACTCAAATCCGAGTTTGTATTGTCAAGTTATAGCTATTCAACGTTCTGGTCAAACTTGGCCAAGTGGCAGTATTAACGAAACAAAAATTTGGCAGTGACTCAATGCATGGAATCTAGCCACCGAGATGGGCGAATTTATCGCCTACTTAATTTTCCCAATGACCCTTATTTTTCAGCAGATAAAAATTTACTATTGCTTTTATAAAAAACAAAATATATATATATATATATATATATATAATTGGGGTGGTGGGGTGCCACCCCTGCCACATTACTATTATCTATATATATATATATATATATATATATATATATATATATATATATATATATATATATATATATATATATATATATATATATATATATATATATATATATATATATATATATATATATATATATATATATATATATATAGATAAGTCAAAAATTGGGGTGGTGGGCCCCCACACCTGCCACACTATATATATATATATATATTATGTGGGCGGGTCCGCGCGCCATATGTTATCACCACAGGGGCCAGCGGGGCTTGAGCCCGACCAGCCAACTTGTTGAACCACTTCTCAGTAATACATTCAAAAATTAACACAATGGAAAACTATATGCCAAAGTTTGTTCGGGCAGGGGTTGGAACCACCGACCTCCCCCACCAAATTTAACACTTTTGCGAACAAGCCAAATGGCCCTATGTTGTAAAATCCATAGCCACATATTACTTAATCCACTAAAATGCATTCAGACAGGGGGCACAGTGGAGGAGCGGTGGAATCAGGAGTGGCCTGAGCAGCGGAACCCTAAGCAGGAGAATCCACGAGATGCCAAAAAGATTCCTTTAGAGGGCCAGAGGTTCCAGTGTGAGAATTTGACCAAATTATAGTCATTTTTATATGATTTCGCGACACAAATTCAGTGGTGACATTAATTTCCTTATTAGAGCTCTCCATTTTTAGGTCATCATCCGAATTGGACGTATAAGGGCCCTTTTTGTAAAGTTTCTTATAATTGATTTCTTTGATACCACTTAATGAAAGAATGCCTCCCCACTTTTGAGTGAGGCCATGAGACTTAGCCCACATTAGGTGAATTCCGTAATAAAATATTTGTGTCTTTGATCTCATGTTTATTTATGTTTTTCGCTTCTTTTCATGTGGTTTAAGTTACTTGGTTAATATGCTCTGTTATATGCAATTTTGAATGCATCCTTGAAGTTAAAAGATATTGGATCAAGTTTGGTATTAGTGCAGGTCTTCTTGATGCAAGTTGCATGAGTGAATGCTAACCAGGAGAAAAATCTAAAGAGGTGAAGGAAAAATCAAATCCTTTGATACTGAAGCGGGTCATACACCATGAAGACGAAACATGGCAGATAATGATGCACGATATGAATAAGAGTGAAATTATCACAAGATCTTCTTCAACATGGCAGACAAAGTTGACAAGATATTTGCAGAATATGAGAAGACAATCAAGTGTGAGAAGAAAGAGCCTGGGGATCATGCATGGGTACACTATGAATGTGGAGGAGGAGATCCTCCTCCCTCTCTGTCCTCCAGTGAAAGTTCTTCTTCATCCTTTTCTCATCATTCTAATAGGAATCAGAGGAATGCATCTAAAAATCCCTTTTTTCAAGTTAGATGTCAAGTTTGATTTACTTGTATTTAGTGGATAATATATTTAAAAAAATCTAGATAAATGGATAATACATGTTGAAGTGTATTTTTTCATAAAACAAATCAAAGAGAATGAAGCCAAGATCCAGCTAGCATCCCTTCAATTGAGTGGCACCACTCTTGTTTGGTGGGAAGGCAAGTTGCAGCAAGGTGGTAAGAGTAGTCATAAACTTCTTTCATCTTGGGTTGAGTTCTTTACTTATTTAAGAAGATAATTTTACCCATTTGGTCATAAACATAAGGCCATGATGGAATGGCAACATTTCAAACAAAGCAAAGTTCAAATTGGTCAGAATTTAACATAAGAGTTTAGAAAACAAGCATTAGAAATTAAAGTTCCACTAGAAACTTATGAGATGTCGATGAAATATATTGGATCTTTGCATACTTATTTGTGTCATCCATTGTTATTATTTGAACCGAAGTCTCTTAATGAAGAGAGTGTGAAGGTTGTACATATTGAAATCGGGGAGAAGCATGAACAAGATGACCACATGAAGAAAACAACAGCAACCAAGAAAAGAGAAGCAACGCCCTGTTGTACTCATTATGAGAAAGAAGGGCATGATGAGGAGGATTATTGGAAACTGCATCCATAATTAAGACCTATGACGGACAATAGAAAAGAGAAGCAGAAGATAGTTGCAACCATGCAACAAGACCAAGAATATGAATCGGAGGAGGATGAGAATATCACAACTACAGGATTTGCAGGCGGTGGACCAATTGACTTGGGATCAGATTCAAGTGATGAAATGAATATTGCAACTCTTGGCATTACAGTAGATGGTCCCATCGATTTGGGTTCCTATTCGGGAAATGAGAAAATATTTCAGCAGATGTTGTATCAAAGATGAAAATGGAACCAAATGCGACATGGCTCCAAGAACTCGAAGAAATAAATCAAATAATTTAGGCGAATATTAATGAACTAAGGAGACTCCTACAAGAATTAAAGAAGGAGAAACAAAGGTTCCAACATTAGTTACAAGCCAAGGAGGAGGCCTTGGAAAAGTTGCAGCATAAAAAGCCTAAGGTAAAAAGTGATTCTTAAATTTCATATACTTTTTATGTTGATGATTTCGTTTCTTTTGAGAGACATAAAATAGGGTTTGGATCGAAATTATTGAAGAAAATGGGGTATCAAGGAAAGGACCTCGAAATTAATGGCCAAGGAATTGTGAATCCCATCAAATTGGAGGAATTTCCTCGTTATGCAGGACTTGACTATGTCATAAAAGAGGTTGGGGAATGTTCCAAGACAGCCAATGACCAACCAATGACAGATAATGAGAGAACTTCATCACATTCCAATGATAGTGAGGGTTTCACGAGCACATATCAGAGGCACACCAGAAATAATTGTTCCAAGACGATTTGGAAAGTTTGGGGGAGAAAGAATCAGTATAGTCACTGCAACGAGGTTGGACACTAAAGAGCCACGTGTCAGATGCTCCATGCCCAGAAAGCACTGATAAAGAAGCCAACTGACGAAGATGTTCGACAAACAAATATGCCACATTCATGGTCGTCCATTTTATTGAGAAAGGGTTGGTTTTCCTGGATATAGTAGCTTGTCCTGGCCACATTTTGTAAATTATGTGTTGTGAATAATTGTAAAAGTGATTATGTGTTTTCCATCGCTTATTAAAGAAACAATGATGTTTTGGCCTTTTGTTGATAGCTGGGTATTTGTTCCTATTATAATATAAACTTGACTAAAGAGTGTGTGTCATAAACTCTTGGAAAGTATGGGGTTGTTTGAGTCATGTGTGGTTTTGTATGTGATTGCAAAGAATGTACCATATTGAATGCAATGCAAATGTTGAAAGTGTGGCTTGGGGAAGACACAAGTAGTGTGTAGGATGTGTTCGTGCTTTTGGAGGATCAAAAGCTCCTTAATGGGGAGGAATGATTTGAGAGGATCCAGAAATAGAAGTGGCCTTGAAAATAACTTAAACTAAAAGTCATCATATGCAAGTGAAACCAGGACCAAATCGTAGTGCTCGTCGCCTTGATTCCAAAAGTGCAAACGACACTCAAATCCGATTTTGTATGCTCAAGTTACAGCTCGTCAAATTTCTGGTCAAACTTGTCCAAATGGCAATCTTAACGAGGAAACAATTTGGAAACAACCCGACGCACGAAATTCGGCCAATGAGATGGGAGAATTTGTCACTTACTTAATTTGTACAATGACCCTTTTTTTTCGGCGGATAAAAATTGACAATTTTTTTTATAAAAAACAATATATATATATATATATATATATATATATATATATATATATATATATATATATATAAAATTAGGTAAGTATGCTACCACCCCACCATTATTATTATTATTAGTAATTAAAATATATATATATATATATATAAATTAGGTGGCAAAGCACACCACCATGTCATTATTATTATTTATAATTCAAAATATATATACTTATATATATATATAATTAGGTGTAAGGTTACCACCCCACCATTATTATTATTAAGTATATATATAAATTAAAATTAGTAGGTGCAGGCCACCACACCTCGACAAATATATATATATATATATATATATATATATATATATATATATATATATATATATATATATATATATATATATATATATATTATGTGGGTGAGCCGCCAAAGGTAGACCCGCCACACCCCTTGCGCCACATGTTATCACCACTAGGGCCAGTTGGGCTTGAGCCCGCCCAACCCACCTCCCAAGTGGCACCAACTGTAATACATTCAAAAATTAACACAATCGAAAACTATATGCAAAATTTTGGTCGAGCGAGGGTTGGAACCACTGACCTCCCCTGCCAAATTGAACACATTTGCCAATGGGCCAAACGATCCTATGTTGTAAAATTTGCTGCCATATATTATGTAAGCCACTCAAAGCATTTGGATGGGGGGCATGGTGGAGGAGCGGCAGAACTAGGAGCAGCCTGGACTGCAGAACCTTGAGCAAGAGAATCCATGATATGCCAAAAAGATTCCCTTAGAGGGCCAAAGGTGCCAGTGTCAAAATTTGACAAATTTATAGTCATTTTTATACGATTTCATGACACGAATCCAGTGGTGGTGTCTGTTTCTACATCCGGGCTCTCCATTTTCAGGTCATCATCTGAATTTGAGGTATAAGGGTCATTTTGTAAAGTTGCTTGTAACTAATTTCTTTGATGTCGTTGAATGAAAGAAGGTTTCCCCACTTTTGAGCAGGACCCAAAAACGTAACTCACATTGGGTGAACTCTGTAATCAAATCATTGTGTCTTTGATTTCATGTTTTCTTATGTTTTCCGCTTCTTTTCATGTGGTTTAATTTACTTGGTTAATATGCTCTGTTATATGCAATTTTGAATGCATCCTTGAAGTTAAAAGATCTTGGACCATGGTAGATCCCAAGTTAAGATGGATCTATTTTGATGAGTTTATTAATTAAATTTATTATATTTTTATTAATTATATGTTTTTAAATTCCATGGTTATGACTCTGAGTCATTATTATTTAAATTTATTTTAATGTGATGTGCCAATTATTATTTTTAAACAGAAACAAGTATTTTTTGTATTAGTTAGGAGTATCGCAAGGAGCTAGAATACTGAAAGTTACATTGGTTGGTGAATTTATAGATATCGGCCTCTTGCAATAGGTTTTTAGGAATGTATCAAAGATGTTATATTGTTCCATATCTATAGTTTTATACAATCTTAAAAGCCTGCAAGTGTAGATAGCACAAAATTTCTTGCCCAAAAAAATAAACAAGCAGTACATCAAGGAAAATAGTAGAAAGGAACACATAAATGGGATTATTCTAGCTTGTTACAACTATGACTTCCCTATGAGAGATGATAAAGAAATATTTTATCCTCTCTATACCTAAATACACCATCCTATCATCTTTTTTAAAGCACGTCTTATGCTTGATTTTTTTGTACTAATTGATAGGAATTATAAAATAATTTGGACTCTCTGTGAGCAATAAGGATGATAGGGATATCCCTGAGCCATTGAGAACATGCAAGGAATTATCTCCATAAGAGGGAGGCCACAACATTGCACAGAAGTAACCTTTCTATGATGTTATCTGAATTCTATTTTAGATTATCAAAATATATATGTTGAGCAAGATTTCCAAAAAATGGCCATCTACTACTAGAAAAATAGAAATGGTGATGCCACATAATTGAGAGACTAACTTAGATTTGTTTGCAAAGCAGACTTTGTCATAAAGCCTAATATCTATAGGATATTTTCCTTTGCTTGATTATGTATCATATTTTCCAAGGACAATTCAAAAAATCTCACCCACAATCATTCTTGTGTTGACTATAGCTTCCTCCCTAACGATATTGAATTGAATTGATCTAGGATAGATGTTACTATGATCATTGAGAAGGATTGAATATTATTTGCAGATGTATTTGGACATTATAAATAATGGTAGCTAGCCGAAAAGAACTGTTTACATTGAGAGCAAAGCATGTTTTTTGATATTCCTATAAGGGACAAGCTATAAGGGAGTCTAGAGGATGAGAATATTAAAGCAATTAAGGGGGATATTAACTATATACCTGATCATTTATTCGAATGGAACCTTGACATAATAATACACCTTAATTTTAATTTTAATTAGTTGCTTGATATTTATCCCTCGGAACATGGAATCCTTCAATTCTTGAGAACAACTTTTTGAAATCCCCAATCCTTTTTTGGCATTTTCATGAGTTGTGCCTTTGTTAAAAAGTTGAATTGTCCAATTAGATTCCCCAATGATTATGGCTTCCCTTATGCCATTTCTAATAATCATTTGAAGTCCCTTGCATTGAGCTAAGAACGTAGTTATGTTATTGGTACAATGGCCTAGACCCCAATCATATGGAAAAAAAGAGTCCTCCACCAGGATTTTTGATCTAACCACCTACACTAGAAGGATCAAGATTCCCTTTGGAAGTCTTCTCGAAGTATGTTGTGTAGCTTTCATTTTTTTTCCTAAGTATCTAAATCTATTTGACTTAGTCTTATCTCCCAATTGGGAGGGAGTTTTGGATTGAAACTTCCTATGATGATGGTGCTTTTAGATTTGAGCCCTTGGAGCCAATTGAGTTCTCTTGAGTTCAGATTCTCCTCCCAATTTCCTGAAATACCAATTGAAGACAAAGAATCAAACATTAAATTTTTGTTATTTGTATCACAAAGAGGAGTTGGGAGCAGCATCTTGTTGAATATGGCTTTATTTATTTCCACGATAATTCTCCAACAAATATATTTTGGGAAGACATTGACTTCTCTTTTGAGGATCTTTTTCCCTATATTCAATCTAAGTACCAAGTTTAAAACATAGATTTCTAGTCTTTGTGATATTATCTAATACGGAAGGGGGGATTTGAAAAATTATATATATATATATACACGAGCTCTGATTTTTTCAACAATTTTCGGCCTCTGCGGCCCTCGGGTCTCTACAGTCACGTATGTGACTCTCTCTCTCCATTTCTGCAGGGGTGGGTAGTTTTTTTCAGCCTTAGGTTCTGGGCTATACATGTTGCCCCTTACCTCCCTTCGCTTTCTTGCACGTGCCTCCCTCTGATTGGATTGTTGCTCAGCTGACTTCGCCATGACCTCTGATGATGTCGATCTTATTTACAATTTGAAGGCTGGGTACATTCTCCTAGGACAATTCGACTTCATGCGAAGAGATACCTCATTTCACTATACTTCCCAAGGTACTCAGACTGATCATCCTTTTGCGCACTCCTCTTCCTCGCATGATGGCGTCTTTGCTCCCACTAACGGTGATCGTACTACTCGTCTTGGTAATAAACCTCCTACCTCTGAACGTAAAATCAAGCCTGCCAGGAAGGGTGTTCATGCAAAATCGAATTCGATCAAGCTTATTGTGGGCAAGGACATTGCTATTTCAGAAGTCCCTGATTATTTGGATAAGGCTCTGGTGGGTCGTTTTTGCGGTCGGATGGCTACCCCTGAAGCTATTCAAGCTTGGATTAATGAACACTAGTCCCCGGTGTTGGGCTATTCCCCGTCCTTTCACCAACTTTATCACGGCTAGCTTCTTTTCAAACTTGTCGCTGCAAATGATAAATTAAAACTTTTAATTCATGTTTGGAATTGGGCTCCTGCAGGTTTAGTGCTAGATAACTGGGACGTTCGTTTTATGCGAAATGTGCGAAAATTGTGAATGATTTCACGGAAATTTATATTGCCGCAAAATGTGTTTTAGTAGGGGCTCCGCAAAACTTTCCGGCCGATGGAAAGTTATACAACAGTTCGGCCGAACTTTTGATTAAAATTTCGGCCGAACTATTAATTTGTTAGACTTAACGAGCTGTCGACGCAAAACATAGTTCAGCCGAACTTTTAATCAAAGTTCGGCCAAACTAATGCGTCACCAGTTACGCAAAAACTAGGCTCTGAATACGTTTCTGCAACTTTGGACTGATTAAACTCCATGAAAGGTTGTTAATTAAATGTCAGAACCAAGACAAGCATTTTCAGAATTGAATCTACTTTCAGGAAATATAACTTTTATGGAATTTCATAAACTTTTACTAATTTTAATTATTTTTCTAATAAAATGGGTGCAAACAATTTCTGAGGGTCATTGTGATTCAGTGAAATCAAAATTTTGTATCTCCCAAAATACATCGTAAAAAAAAATGAAAAAATTATGGGGCATTACATTGGTCTGTCTTCTCTAATGGGTAGCTTTTAGATTTTTAGTTTATACCTTATATGTTAAGAAACTTCTTGCGTCGCGAAACATATCCAAAATACGCAGTTTTTCGTATTGGACCAGTTCAAAAAATTCTAGTAATTATGATATGCATCCATTGGCTTTGTAAATATGACAAAACGAAATTAGACTCTGTCTAGATTGTTGTAACACATTTTGTTTTCTCAAAAACATAAATTTTCAATGAATACAACATTGCGTCATAACATGACTTCTTATGAATCCTTTGATTGTTAAAAAACACACACTCAAAGAAACGCTAAGTTGACATATCAAATCTACATAAAAAAATTTCAAAAAATAAGTAATAGAAAGCTAACAAAATTTCTCACAACTTTTATTTTTATCGCAAAATGAAATTCTATACAGAAAAATTGTTATACTTTGCATAAAGTTGAAGAACCGAAAAAAATTAAATTTTTTTCTCAAAAAAGGGCAAAAAGTGTAACCCAGCTTCACATTTTCACCATGGCACCAATAATGCGCCTCAACATCTGCAGAGGGTCTAGGTTATGTTTTCGGGTCTCCCTCAATTCTTCTAGCAGCGCCCTCTGCTTGAAGCTATTAGAAACAAGATAGGTACTTGCATTGCTCTTGAAGATGATTGGGACTCGAAATTAGATCGAAGATGCATAAAAATTCAAGTTGAACTGGACGTTCGTGATGGATTATATGAAGGAATAGCCCTGGAATTACACGGCAGCTCGTGGTTTCAGAAACTTGATTTTTGGAAATTACTGTTCCGGTGTTTCCTTTGAAGATAAGTTGGCCACCTTGTAGCCCAATGCCCTCGTCCTGACCTCTCTCATCCAAGATACAAAAAATAATGGAGGAAAGTAATTAAGGCTGATGCAATTCCTCGCCTTTCTTCATAATCCAAGCAGGGTTTTAATGGAGAAGGTCTAGCCCGAAGCTTCTGACTCAGTTGCTCAAACCACTATTATAGGAGTTTCGGAGCCTCTAAAGGACTCACCCAAGCGAGTTTCTGATGCCAACGATCTGGTATCCTTAGGTATGCTCCCTTACTCCTCTTCACCTCTTTCCTCTGCTTTATTGCCTACAATTTATGTTTCTTTGGACAGACCGGTCTCCCCCTCTATTTCCCTGAGATCCTCTCCTGCTCCCTCGGATCTATTCTCCCCCTCCTCCTCCCCTCCTCCCCCCCCCCTGTTTATCCTCTTCTCCTTCTACCCATCCTCGCCCTTCCTCAATCCCCTCTCCCTCCTATGTTTCCAAATTTCGCTCTCATTCTTCCCTACGTAATTTCCCCACTGTAAAAGGTGGCCTAGTCTCTGACCCGTAACCCAAAATCAATCTTGGACATAAATCTCATTTGTCCAAAGCTCAATCTCAAGCCTCCGCGGGATATCAATGCGGGGAGACAGAAAACCATTCAACGGGCCCTAGAAGCTAGAAAATACCCTTCCAAGGGTTCCAAATGATCTTTCTCTCCATGAATGTGTGGGGTATTGGGGTTGCCCCTTCAAAAATTTCCCTCAAGCGATTACTTCAAATTGTTTCTCCTAACGTTGTTCTCCTTCAAGAAACTAAGATGTCGGGGTCTCGTGTTGTGGATTATCTTTCAAGTTGGCTAAAGGACTGGTCTTTTACTTCCATTGACCCTCTGGGACTGGCTGGAGGGCTGGTGACAGCTTGCAGCCCTTCTATCATTGTCTTGTCCTCTTCTTTCCACCAAGCATATATTATCTCATCTTGCTTTCACCAAGTGTCCGGGACTACTTTTTCCTTATTAAATATTTATGGTCCATATTCAGACAAAAAATCATTCTGGTCCTCCCTATTTTCCTCTGTCCCTGATCTTCTTCGGCCTCTTATTATGGGAGGTGACTTCAATTTCACCCTCTCCCTCCAAGAAGTTTGGAGTGAGTTTGCCCGTGTTGATCCCCTAGCTCCCTTCCTGCTCTCCCTGTTGGACTCCCATAACCTTGTGGATATTAAACCCCATAAGCTCCCTGCCACGTGGCAGAATAAGTGTAAAGGAGCTGATGTTGTTGCTAAAAGACTCAACGGATTTCTTATTTCTAAGGAATTTTTTGACAAACCACTTAGATTTCAGTCCTGGGTCGAATATGGTGATTTATCTGATCACCGTCCCATCATTATTTCTATTGATGCTCCTGAAAGAAAACCTCCCTCTCCCTTCAAATTAAATCCATCTTGGCTTATGGAGGAGGAATATAAGTCTCTTATCTCAAATACTTGGATGCATCTTTCCTCTGATTCCCCTATTCCTTCTATGAAACAATGGGCCTCAAATATGGCAAATATAAAAAAAGTAATGAAGAACTGGTTCCATAACTTCCGTTCCAGCCAACTTGCTAGTCTAAAGAAGATTGAATTTGAGCTTGCCAATCTCTACTCCTCATCCAATGGATGTTTTTCCTCTTCTAAATTAGATTCTTTAAAATCACTCGAACATAAGCGTCATGATCTTCTTTCAAAAGAAGAACATCTTTGGAGACTAAAAATTCGTGTTATCTAGATCCAAGTTGGGGATGAAAATACCAAGTTTTTCCATCGATATGCTTCTCACAAATGGAATATTAACACTATTTGAGAAATTATGGACTCCAATAATATAAAAAATTTGTTCTTTCAAGGAAAAAGCAAGTGTTGGCGTCCAACATTTCAAAAATGCTTTCACTGCTCCTAATGGATGTCCTATTCAAGAAATCTTACAAGTTCTCAAGTTGTTCCCGTGCCTGATTTCGGAAGAGTTGAATGCCAAGCTTACAAAGGTGGTAGATGAGGAAGAACTTAAATCTACTCTCCTTTCTTTTAATAAAGATAAAATTCCTGGTTCGGACGGTATGACTATAGAATTCTGCTTGGGTTTTTATGATCTTCTGAAGGATGATCTGCTGAAAGTTGTTAGGGAGTCCCAATCTTCTAGAAAGGTTTTAAGCTCTTTAAACTCTACTTTCATTGTGCTCATTCCCAAGAAGCAATCTCCCTTATCCTTTGGGGATTTCCGTCCCATTTCTTGCTGCAATTTGATATACAAAATAATCTCTAAAATCATTGCTCAACGTATTAAGCCCATCCTCAGCATTATCATCTCGGAAGAACAATTTTCTTTTCTCCATACTCGTCAAATTCAAGATGTTGTGTCTTTATCTGAAGAGGCATTACACTCTGTGCAGCTTAATAAAAAGGACTCTTTTGTGCTCAAATTGGACTTATCCAAAGCTTATGATAGGGTCAATTGGACTTTCCTTCGACTCTTATTAACGCAGATTGGGATGAATGTGGATTTTGGCAATTGGATCATGGGTTGTATTCAATCAGCCTCCTTTGCGGTATTAATAAATGGCACTCCATCAGATTTCTTCCACCCTTCCAGGGGGCTTCGTCAAGGGTTTCCAATGTCCCCTTTCTTGTTTCTATTAATTGCTGAAGCATTAAGATGTATTGTAAAACAAGTTTGTTGCTTTGGCACTTTCAAAGGTATTCCCATAGCTAGTGATGAAGTCTTGACTCATATCCTCTTTGTCGATGATATCCTTCTCTTTGGATGTGCTACAAATGATAATGCCTCCTCCCTTGCTAAGAGTCTGGATATTTTTCAAAAGGCCTCGAGGATGTTGATAAATTTGGAAAAGTCCTGTCTTATTCATAACATATCCTCAGCTCCCCTATTGACTAATATCAGATCTTCATTACCATTTCCTATGTTTAATTGGGTGGATGGATTTAAGTATATGGGTTTCACGCTCAAACCAAATTCATATGGTTTCAAGGACTGGATATGGCTCTACCAAAAAGTTGAAAATCGTATAAAGCTATGGACGAATGGATGCCTATCCAGAGGTGGGCACTTAGTGCTCATTAAATCTATCCTTCAAAGTATCCCAGTTTATTGGGCCTCCATTGCAGCCATCCCTAAAGGCATCCTTTATAAAATCAACAAACTTTGATTCTCCTTCTTATGGACTACGTATAAAAAGGATGAAGGTATCCCCTTATCAAAATGGACGTCTTTAGCTCTGCCCAAGGAACTTGGCGGTTGGGGAATCAAAAATCTCCCCATTTTCTCTCAAGCCTTAGCAGCTAAATCTTTATGGAGACTGTCGGTGAATCTGAGCTCCCTCTGGATTCGAATTCTATGTGCAAAATACTTGAAGGGCATTCCTGTCATAGACTGGTTTCGTCATCAAAACAAATCTCATAAGAATGGTTCGATTTGCTGGAAAGCCCTTGTCCAAGCCTTTCCCCTGATTAGAGATTGGATTGCGTGGAATATTGGTAAAGGAGATAAAATTTGGATCGGTTTGGACCCTTGGGTTAGGGCTGGTAACTATTTTAAACTCTCTGAAAGACTCTGAAATATTCTGAGCTCAAATCAGATTCACACTATTGCAGATGCAGCCGCTTCATTTCTACAGGCTTGGGGTTCAGATGGCTGGAAATGTATGATCTCTCTTCACCTCAATGAGGAAGATTCACTTGAATGGTCATCTTATGTTCTATTACTGGTGAAAAATTCCATTCACTTAAATCCGGAAGCAGAAGACACTCTGGCTTGGACAAAAAAATTCAATCTCTAGATCATACTCTGCAAAACTTGGCTACAAGGCTTATATGGAGGAACATTGTGTTTCAATTAAGGAAGATTGGTGGAAATTCATATGGAAATCTCCTGGGAATTTAAAAGCCAAACTGGTGTTATAGTTGGTCTTTAAAAACAAGCTCCTAACTTGGGAAAATTTACAGAAACGTGGGTGGGTTGGGCCTAGTGTATGCTCACTTTGTAGATCATGCTTTGAATCTAGGCCTCACCTCTTCCTCTTTTTCTCTTGTGCAGAATTGATCTGGTCCACTGCCTCAAAAGCCTTCACATTTATTCGCTTGGACACTGTAGATTCCTTCCTCGCTCGTGCTTACCAATGGTGGAACTTCCCTGGGGTAAGCTCTTATGCTGCGCTACCCTCATTATTTGCTTATGGGATTTGGTGGGCTCGTAATTCTGCCATTTTTAATGGGATACAAATCCCATAAGAACTGAAAGCTTCCTTGATTATCCAGTGGACTAAGGAGCTTAAGGTTTCCCAAAATAAAAAAATCAAGATCTATCCAGCCTCCAATCATCAACCATTCCATCCCATGGGCTTTCTTCGATGGTGCAAGACAGGGTTCCCCTCCACTTGCTGGTGCAGGTGCCATTCTCTTCCTCCCCTCTGGAAGAAAGTTTAAGATCAAATTCGCTCCTGGTCAAGTTTCAAACAATAAAGCTGAACTGGCAGCTCTCTAGGTTGTTTTGTTTGTTGCTCGCAACAAAGGAATTACGGAGATGCAGTGTTTTGGTGAATCCAAAGTTGTTGTGGAATGGGCTTCTCAACGATCTTGAATTATGGCTCCACACTTACAAACAGCTTTGAAATCCATCCAGCACCTCTTTTCCAAATTCTCCTCTCTTGTTTTCAGACATGTTTTCAGAGAATTAAATGAAGAAGTAGATTTCTTATCAAAACAAGCTCTGATTTTACAGCCTAGTCATCTCATTATCTTTGATGATACCTCTGCTGTAGAAGAAGCTTTCATGGTATAAGCTTTGAACAGTACAGAACTCTTAAAAGTTTTGATCGTATTTTTTTGGTTTTTTGTAAAGATTCAAAATGTAAATCAGAAATTATAAAGCCTGATCCCAGAACTACATAGCTCATGGAGCATTGTAAAACCCTTTGGGGCCGGTCTGTTACTCTAATATGAATAAAGTTTTTTTTTCCATGGAAAAAAAAATAAAAATAAAATAAAAATAAAAAAAAAAAATATATATATATATATATATATACCTTTGAAATGTTTTAACCACGAGAAAATTATATTCTTTTCTCATTATAAAAATATATTTTAATTTCATTGAGGGAATATACATTTTTCTATCGGATTGGGTCTAATTAGATAAGGTTCAAAGTTATTACAACAATATATTCAATAAGTGCTCAATATGTCACTTTAGAGAATTGAACCTAGGTGGGAAGGATGTCAATCATTCCTCCCAACCACCCGAGATAAACCTAATTGGTAACTACAATAAATATATATGTATGAAATTGGCACACCATTAAATTATGTATGATTAAAACATTTTAATGGTGCTTCAGCTTCATTCATATATATATATATATATGAATGAAACTGAAGCACAATTAAAATATATTAATCATACATAATTTAATAGTGTGTTGGTTACATATAACTGACACATATAATGATTCTTCGATTTCATTCATTCATGTGTGTGTGTGTGTGAGAGAGAGAGAAACTGGACCACCAGTAAAATGTTTTAATCATACAAAAATTAATGGTGTTTCAATTACATGTAAGTGACACACCTGTAGTAATTTACAGGGTAAGTTCGTTAGATCAAACCCAAAGGTGATTACTCACAAACAAATCACAGATCAGTACACCAGTATTTGACGTGGTTAAAACCCTTGAAGAGGGAAACAATCCACGGCCTAAGCCAACACGACCACTTCAAGAAATTTATTAATATAAAGAAAGAAAAATTACATAAGCTTCCCTCATAAACGGTCACCGAACAAATGACCCTCCATGCTCTTTTAATAGAGATCATGGACCAATCGGGTACTAAGCCACGGATCAAGTGTCAGTAATACCGAGGAGAGAATGAACCATCAGATCACTACGTATCATGACCATCGGATTATAAGTTACAAAAGTACATACTAAAGAAACACACTTTACCTAACTCTACACTAGACCAAGTTATACTTAACTATTTTCTATGTGTCAGAATATCCCAACACCATTAAATTTTGTATGATTAAAACATTGTGTGCAAGTGTATACCATGTGTCAATTCTATGTTGAGCAGGAAGAATTACATATCTTCATCATACTAATGAATATGAAATTGAAATGTTTTAATCACCAATGTAATTCATATTAATTCTTAATATATCTTCTACTAAGATGAATCAAGTCCCTTTAAGTGGAACCTTTTTTAGATTTAAAAAACTTCAGGAAATCTCTACAACCTTGGGGAATTTGATCCTTCACAACACATGATAAATATGAAGTTAAGATTTTTATTTTCAAATAGGGAAGTAAAATTAAAGAAGGTTATTCAATAAAATCTTTGCACTTTCTGCACTTATTTACAAGAAATTTAGTTTTCTCATTTAATATCCTTTATGCATAATAATATTGGAGTATTCATTGACCTTTGAAAATAAAAATCCCCTTTGCCATAATTATTAGAGAGTATTTATTACAAGGAAATATTCATATAACATGAAAGTGTAGATCTCCCGATGGGAGTGTTAGTGCTAGTGATCAATGGAGTTCACAACGTCCTTGGTAGGCAAGTCCCTCTGAAATTGTCTCAAGGTTTTTATGGAGAGGCGTTAGTTAGGAGAAATGTGTTGGAATGTGTAAAATGGTTATAAATTCCCGCTTATGGATCTGAGGTGGTCGAAGTATGTTTGTTGTGAGAAGGGTGGTGAGGCGCCCTCCCTTACCTTGCTTCTTGGTGAGTCGATGTGTTTGACGTTTGTGTTGCTTGAGGGTATACATGGTGTTTTTCATAGGTTGGAGTCATCTTTTAGAAGGCGCAATTAGGTCTTAATCTTCTCAATGGGTTCAACTAGTGACTCCTTTTAGCATGAACATATGTGGGTTCCACTAGTAGAATGTTTTATGTTCTCATGGCTTAGCCTTCTGGTGACTTGCACCTCTAGATGCACAATTGGCGAACAGGTTGATGTTTTAGTCTTGAGCACAGAACTGATATGGCTCATAGTGGTCATCATCTTTATATTTTTTAGTTTGGAATCTCGATGTAATCTTGTCTTTATGGGTCACAAATTTTGATTTAGTATTTATGGCTATTATTTTTGTTTATCTGGTCACGATTTGAAGTATTATGTAGAAAACAATATTGGTTGTGGTTTCTTTTAGATGTAACATTGATGTTTTTCTTATTTGATTAATATAATTTTGCAATAGCAGACTACAAAAAAAAAAAACATGAAAGTGGAGAGATTTGAGTTGTGAATTTAGAAGGTAGAAGACAAATTAGTAAAACTTCAAAATACTAAAAAGTATCAAAAGAGAAGTTCAAGATCTCAAAAAGAAATTTGGTAAGTAAATATTAGAGAAAGATGAGGATTCTTATTTACATTATCTAGTCATATATTTGTTGCATATATTAAGAAGTTGAAGAATAAGAAAAAATTGTGATAAGAAAAGTTAGAACAACTTACCAACAAGGATTCATTGATCAATAAAGACATAATGACTGACCTAGAGGAATCAGAAAAGTCATCATATGTGAAAATCTATACCATTAAGATAAGAACCCATATAATCTAGTGGATCTCATAAATTAGAATAACACTTATATTGGAATGTTATCAACAAAAAAATCACTAGAAGTGATAAATGATGTATGCTCTAGCATTGAGATCAAGACATAAGATACAAGGATACCCTATGTCATCAAAATCATAAAAGTAATTGTGATCAATGAGAAAAAACAATATCAATATAAATGACATCCTTCATAAATTCAAAGATTCATAATGTCGAAATAGAGAGGGGGTGAAATCAATGTTATACTTGGAAACATAAGATGAAATTTTACATCCAAATGAATAACCAACAAAAACTTACAATGAAAATCAACCTAGGATGGATTGACCCATATCTAATGCAACAAATGTTATTCAATCCTTTGAAGATCATATTATTTTGTGTCTTTAACTACCACGACTTCAAGATGGAGAATTGTACAAATACATTGCAAGCTAGGAATAAGCAATGGATTTTTCAACAAAATGCTTTGAGGAAAAAACAAATCTTTACAGGGTGAGGAAATTTAATGAATATAATATGCATAACCTTGCAAAATAATAATAACAACAATACTAAGGGACACAACCTTTCACGTCTACCACAAGTCAATGCCTATAAAGTATATAGTCATAAAGCTTATTGTACACATTGCACTTATTCATTATCAAGTATATATTTATTTATCCATATCAATTTTTATGTTATCCTACTTTTGTTAGATATTTTCTTGTGAATGAAATATTGTGCATTATTGTTTCAATAATGAAATCAAGATTTAGATGCTCTGGGTGCTTCAATTCTATAAATAGTAAATGATGATTGTTCATCCTTTTGGCATGTCACATATTACTATTGGGCTTTCCTTAATGGTCTTGATGATGATATCCATTTGTGGTACACACACGTGATTCCAAATGTGTGCTTGTCACATTCATGTGTGTGTGGCATGTTAAGGTGCTCACAATAACTTCTAGAACTTGGTGAATGTACTGTTGTCTATACTAAATGCTAGTGAGCTTTTGAAACATTGACTTGAACACTACAAGGATGATATTGCTTAACCCCACCTATTAAAAGTGACAAGCTATTACCAAGAATATTACCTTTTAACATTAGAAGGGGAATTGAAGGACCAAGGGTGGCTTAGTCGGAGGGGGTCAATGCAAGGGATGGGTGTTATTTAGCATACACAAGGCTTTGCACTAAATACTACTTGTGTTTCGATCAAAAACCATCTAAAAGTCCTCATATACTTGCACCATGTGTTTATGCTTCAATCAAAAACCATCTAAAAGTCCTCATATATTTGCACCATGTATTTATGCTTCGATCAATAACCATCTAATAAGCTTCATGTACTTACACAGTGTGTTTTCACTTACTAAACATTTTCATAATAAAAAATAAATAATTATTAATAAACTTTTATTTTCTCATTAATATTGAAAATGACTCATTTACATGAAGAAAATAATATTATAATATTATAAAAATAAAACCATTAAACATAAACATTTTGTAATAACAAACTTATCATAACAACAAATAAAACTCTCAATCATACATCTCAAGAGACTTAAGAGACTTAATTGACATATATCTATCACCTACCAGAGGACATAATATAATTTAATATTTAAAATTATAAAGCTAAACTCAACTTAACAGTTCTATTACTTTAAAATGACCCTTTTACAAAAATATATCAACTTTAACAATACAACATTTTTATTTATTATTTTTTTTTAAATAAAAATTATAACACTACTTTTTAACTAAATTATCTTCTCAAACCTAAATATTAAATAGCAAATTAAAAATAAATAAATAAAATTACATGATAAGAATAGATAAATAAAGTGACATAAAACTTACACCTAAACCAAATCACTTAATAATATTTATAAATATGCCTTACAAGTTATTACACCACAACCAACCGACTAACCAGACCACAATATTAACCTTCACCATATAAAGGATGGCTAACCAAACCACAATCCCATTAACATGCACCATATAGCATGAGGGATTCTCATAATATCATGCGAAGTTCATGGAAAGTTTCTTAACTTAATTAGTTGGACCTAACCAAACCTTAATGGAAAATAACGTCACCCTGTTTTATTTCTAAGATGGACCACATATTCTCAGACGGTACATACATTTTCCATGCAATGAAAGAAGCGGGCCCTACCCATGATAAAGAGGTTGGAGATTTTGTTCACAAGATACAGATCAATGCCAAGGTGCTTCCTACTCCTTTATAGATAGAGTTTAAGAAATTAAAATATTGTTATTATTATTTTTTATCATTTAAATTTATTTTATTTATATTTATATTTATGTATATTATATATTTTATGTTATTTTTTATCTAAAGGAGATATTGATGGTTGAGATTGGATTAGGTTTTGAATATTTTGATTTTTAAATAGTTTTAATTATGGTTGAGATTGGATTAGGTTTTGAATATTTTGATTTTTAAATAGTTTGAATTATTTTTTATTATTTAAATTTATTTTATTTATGATGGTTGAGATTGGATTAGGTTTTGAATATTTTGATTTTTAAATAGTTTTAATTATTTTTTATTATTTAAATTTATTTTATTTATGTATATTATACGGTGTATGTTATTTATATATTTAAATAGAATTTAAGAAATTAAAATATATAATTTGTGTTATTTAGTCAAGTTATACTAGTACAATTAGTTGAGAATGGGTCTCGTCAGAAGGACGACCCAGAATCAAATCTCACAGACACTGTTGTGCTCGTGCTAGGGGGAGGAAACAAGTTAAACCCGGTTAGCTTAGTATAGGTGCGATCCTAGGCTAGGTGCGATCCTCGAGTGATTTTGATGGCTTAGATGTCCCTAGGTTGCGATTTATTAAGCCACAGAGCAAGCCTGATGTAATCTCTGGTGAACTCATACCACCTGATAAATTAAAAAATTATTTTATTTATGTATATTATATATTTATTGCCATGTTTTATTTAAAGGAGTTTTATATTTAGATAATGTGTTAGGGGGAATTGTTATAATTGCTTTTATTTTTAAATTAATGGTTGATGTAGAAAAAAATTGCATTAATTAAATAATGAATTGTGATTATAATTATGGTTAATATTGTTCACATAATCAACTATAATCAATATAATGACTAATACTAATCAGATTGATCATAAATAATATTATTGACTATGTTGAATATGGTTAAAGAGAGTTGAAGGTAAATATGGTAGATATCATTAATAGGTTCAAGGGTTTAGTGGTTTAGTACTCACTTACATATCGACTCACTAATCTTTGATCCACTAACCAAAAATACTTTAATCTTGAACCTATAAATTTTTTGTCCACTAATAAATAAACCACTCACTTTCAATGGATAACTAACCAACCTACTATAGTCCACTTTTATGTCCTCATTTTCAAAAGTTAAAGGATTTTAGCTTGAGTGGTTTGGTGAATAATTTGTTTCCTCCACTGTTTAGGTTTGAGTTTCCAAAAACATGTTGTAATTGACTCATTTGTAGCATTTATGAATTAGTTATATCTAATGTAATAGTGGCAACCACTCTTTCAAAATTAATGATTCAAAAACACAAATCTTAATGCATTACCCTATATTCAAAGTTTGATGAACCCTTAACATACTAAATATAATCCTTAATAAAGTTAGGGTACATTAAGACAAAATTTAGATGTTGCATGGATTGTAAATTATATGTAATTTTGGACGTACATTTTGATTGAAAAAGGTCCAAGAAATATAGATCACTTCAATGGATATTTGACTATAGATATATTTTTGGTTTTTTGCGTCATAGTTTAACATATACAAAGTTTTATAGTGAAACATGGTAAGTTATTACGAGTAATTAATTAGGGTATTTAATATAGTTAAAAGTCAAATGTTTCGGATAATATTTTGAGGTTGGTGAATATTTAGGAGTATCTATTTTGGAAACAAGTGTTAGAATTTAGAGCTTTTTAAATGCAAATATTATGTGTATGTTCAAGATTTAGTAAAAAAAAAAAAAATTCATCATCCTCACAAATTAATGAAAAGTTGTGATTAAATTTATTATGTTACTTGCATTTTATAAATGAAGATTTGTGATTATTTTCATTATTGAAAATATTTTTAGTTTCATAGTTGACTTCCAACTATAAGTTTTGAATTCTTAACAACCATATTGTCACAATTGTATTTCTTAGTTGCATCAATGTCTTAAGCCTATCAACATTCATAAGCCATTTAGCTTATATGGCTAGGCTTGTTTATATTATTTAAATATTTTATATTTAGCCTTATTTCAAAACCCTAGTTTTCAAGTCCATGGTATTAGGTGGCCCATATTATTCGTCCATGTTATTTGATGTGATGAAGCATATTTAAAGATTAAACCATAGATAGCTTTGAATTTCATATAACTTGTGATTACATGCATCTTTTTCAACTTATGAATTTTTAATTATATGGACTTTGTGTTGGTGCTTTTGTTATAGTCTTGCATTAAATTGATTTTACTGAACAAAAATAATTGATTTTACTTGAATAAACAATGTTATTTTTAATTAGACAACTACTTGAGCATGACAAATCATATTATAATTAATTACATGATTCCATTTCCACTTATTCAAAATAATCTTCATATAATTCAAAAGTTTAATCATTCAACCCAAGGATGTTATCTTTTTTAATATAACCAAAACCCTTTCCAATTTATCCAATTTTTCTTCCTTCATAAGATCCATATTATGATCATGGTTCACAAAGCTAGAAATGTAAGTTTCCATTTGGTCTATTTCAAATATATTTGTTATGGAAGGTCCTTTCAAGAGCGCATTTAAAAGATCGGTACCAATCTCAACCATATCTTTCAAAACTATCCAATAATAGGTCTATGTTAAGAAATAGTAGTGCTTAGATTATCAATAATACATTTCATAAATTAGAGATTCCAAATTGTCTCAAAATGTATAGAGACATTTGAGTGTTATGAGATTATAAAAGCAATAATCTCTTGAATTTAGAGGTTTTTGAGCTTTGGTAATCCTTGTTTTTTCCCTTTTCATCCACACTAATTATATTATGATAAAGGGAAAGGTGTCAGCCCATGTTTGAATGATATAAAGAATGAATCACTTTCTAATGTGGGACAAAGATGAAATGAAAAAGAGTGAGAAAGTCACGAATTGAGGAAAAGGAAGCTATGATCCATTAGATTTTTTAAATATGAATGTTTGGATATTATTAGGATTGATATGAATAAATAATATACATCTAATTTGACCCTCTATTACAAACTAATCAACCATAATCCCATGTAGATTCTAGTATTAGAAGTGACCACCTTTCTTTATGTGGCATGACACAATATTTAAGGCAAGGTAGGTTTGAGTGAGAGGAATTAAATGGATTGTTTATGCAATGACTTAACTCGATAATATACTTATCTTATTTAGATGTAACTTGTCTAATTTTTTAAGTTTTTATATATGAATAGGAAGATATTTCCCTTACCAAAAAATGGATTAAATGAGATTTGTAACACTTTATAGTATTTTGATATTATTGGAATTATAGTTGGTGCAAAGTAGTGTGTTATAAAGGTATATTGCACAACATTATTTATGTGTAAATTTACCATGACAATATGTTTTCATTAGCCCTTCAATTGGTAGTCGTGTTGGGGCATTTTTTTGAAATTTGATTATTTCATAATGTTATTAATAAATCAATTCTCATGAAGGTCACTTATCTTGGAAGCCATGTCGAAACCTTAAGCTAGTGATCAACATGTGATTGCACCTGGAGAGAATTAGTGGTATTTTGACCCATGTATACATAAGTGTATTGAATCCCATCCTCATGTCCTTCTTTTAATAAATGTCAAATCTTTTTGTCGTTATTGGATTTCAAGGGTTTCATTCTATAAGGTAGCCAAGGTTTGAAACTCACAATAGTTTGGAGGAGACACAAAAAAAAACAACCATGTTAAATGTCGGTGTGGCCTAGGCCAAGTGCGATCCCCAAGTTATTTCGATGACTTAGATGTCCATGAGTTGTAGTTTCTTAGACCACAGGGCAGTCCTACAAGTCACAAAAATTCTATCAAAAAAAATAATAATAATTCCCAACGGCATTCAAACCTATATTGATATTCTCCATTGAAATGTGCACATATAAGAATATAATGATACACATGCATATAATAATTAAATTGCAATTAATTATGCATATTTTGGATATAACATCATGAAATTTAATAGTGATCATATTTACCCAACACAAAAAACATTGGCATAAATATATGTCCCATGTAAATAATTTAATTAGAAAATTTTGCTTGATGAAATTTTCAATGAGGACTTATTCACGGAGTGTTGGGAATTGTCAAAATGAGGATCATGGAAAAAGCTCCAATGTTTATTCATTAATGAGTGAAACATATTTATTAGAAGGAGAAACGGTTCAACTATGTGGGTTTTTAGTTTTCCCAACCAATTATCCATTACATATTTACACCTAATTACTATTTACCATAATCCCATAGGATTAAGGTGTCTAACATTCTTCCCCTTAATCTAAAGTGGTGTCTATGAGCCCAAGCATCATTTTCGACTTTTGAAATTTTTCTATTCCAAGTGCTTTGGTGAAGATGTATGTAATTTTATCAATCGTGGAGCAATGTCTTAGATGAATAGTTTTACCTCTACATGGTATCGAATAAAATGATACTTATTGTTGATTTTCTTGGTTCGATCATGGAATATGGGGTTCTTGGACAGCTTGATTGCATAAGTATTTTTGACAAGTAGAGTTGAGTTCACTTGTTTCTCCTGCAGGTTTTCAAGTATTTTCTTGAGCCACACAATTTCCTTTGTTTCTTCTGTGGCCACCACATATTATGCCTCTATTGTGGAATCTGTAAGAATTGATTATTTGCATGACCTCCATGATGCAACTGTTAATCCTAGACTCGTGAGATAGCCTGAATTTTATACTCCATTTTACTTGTCCCCGTCAAAGTCTAAATCAAAATGTGCAATAATACTAAAGTCGTCCACCTTGGTGCACTTTAATCCATAATATTGAGTTTTCTTTAAGATTATCAAGACTCTTTTTGCAACAAACCAATGTCCTTCACATGGTTTCTGCATAAATATGAAAAGGATACTCACAACATATGTGATATCTAGTCTGGTTGTGATGAGGTAGATGATACTTCTTACAATTTGTTTGTAATTTTTTCCATCCTCAAATTCATTCCCTTCTTTCAATGTAAGCTTCAAGTTTTTTTCCATCGAAGTGGAGAGAGAGTTGCATTTTTCCATGTCAAATTTGTTCTGGGAAATGAATATGTATTTTTTATTTTAACTGGCCTCATTTCCCAAGTAATAATGAAGATGTCCCAAATATATCATTTCAAAACCTTTCTTCAAATATTTATTCATAGATGCAATACAAGTTTCGTTATTTCTAGTTATTAACAGATCATCTGTGTATACTACAATATACACAATTGTTTTAGTAACCTTTTTGAGAAAAAAAGTTGCATCATCAAGATTGTAATGTTTTAAATTTAGCTTCAGAAGATGCTTAGTTATCTTTTCATACCATGCTCATGGTTCCTATTTTAGACCATACAAGGATTTGACAAGATTGCATACCTTTTACAGTTAAAATGTTGAATGCAATACTGGGAAGTTTCAATATATTGTAGGTTTTATTGGAAGATGCAACAAACTGTATGTGAAATCATTTGATATAGATACTGAAGTTTTTGCATTTGATTGAGAGAAACAAAAAATCTTACCTTTCCAGGTTTTGAGCACGTGTGCCCGCAAATGTGTTATAGTTAGTGACATCAAACTACAAGTTTGTATTTTTTATTTTGAACTATTATATTTTAATGACAGACAACTTTTACAAGAGAAATTAAAAGTGCAAAAATAGTTCTTGTGTGATTCATTTCAAGGCCTTTAAGATAAACAAACAAATTGAGATAAAATTTGGCAAGATAAGTTTGAAAAAAAATTCTAGGCATTTGAAATAGGTCGGGGCATGCCATGTTAGAATTATACATAGTAAATAAATTATTACTGACCAACCATAAAACCCGATAGATCGCATGGCCTTATCATGTTCGTCGTCATTCTTTCAACCCCCAACTTTTACAGTCAAATCTAAACGTGAGATTTACTCATCTGTTAGAGCGTAGAAACCACTGTGAGATACATTAAATGTTGATTTTGAGTCTTGATTGTTGTTGTAGAGATAAGAAATCATGAATTCGAACCAGGCCAAATGGATCGATGTACACCTCATATATTTAAATGTTGATCTCATGTATTTTGTCATGAACATTCAAATAATAGATAAGTTGTCCTCCTCACATTCATGTTCACTAATCAATGCTCAGTGGAAAACACGTTCATACTCACATTCACTAAACAACATGAGCGGAAAAAAAAAAAAGGAGTACAAAGGAGCACTTAGCTCAATACCATGTCAAAGTGAGGATCGTGGAAAAAACTCCAATGTTTATTCATTAATGAGTGAAACATATTTATTACAAGGAGAAATGGTTCAAACTACGTGGTCTATTAGTTTTTCTAACCAGCTATTTGTTACATATTTACACTTAATTAGTATTTACCATAATCCTGGAGGATTAAGGTGTCTAACAGGAATCACGATTGTCGTTAGAACAGAATCCACAGGGGTTATTCAACAATTGCATTGCTAGAGATAAGGATCCACGAGATGCAGTTATTCCATGTCACAAAACACATGGGGATCATTTATCCAATGTCTGAAAATATCCCCCTTAGCGCGATTCGGGTGTGTATTGAAATTGTGACCTATGCTCTGATTCCACTTGTTGGAAATCACAATTGTCGTTAGACCAAAACCCATAGGTTTTAATCAATAATCTCATCGCTAGAGATAAATATCCATGATAGGTGATTAGTCCATGTCCCAAAACACAAGGGGAGGTCTAGTTTATACAATGTCCAACACAGAGTTGGTATAGTTTTCCATGAAATAATTGAATAATTCACCTACCTTAAAATAGACATTGAATACATTAGTATGTCTCCCTTTATAAACTTTATGATAAATATCACATTATTAAAGTTTTCTCTACAATTAACACCATCCAATATATGATTATTATAATGAATTGAATTCATATTACATGTAACGAATTTGTAGCTACAGTTGATCTTCATAATTAATATTTTAACCATTGATGTACTTGTAACATTAAATATTTATGTAAAACATGTTATTCATGCTCAAAAGAAAATTATGTTAAAGTCGTGTTCTTCATGTACTTTTCAAAATAAAAAATAAGGAATGTTCTTCATGAGCTTCTCAAAAGAAAATTTGAATTTTGAAATTTTTGTTTTTGGCTCCACAAGAAGTCCAAGTTGGCGCTCTAGTGATCAAGTCGGCTTGGCCCCTAAATGGCACCTCTTCGACCACCTCTAGAAGACTATAAATAAGCATTTGTTCTCCCTCCAAAGAGGCAATTTGGATCATTCATCTCAAGCATAGTTCTACTCCTCTAAGTGAAGAATAAGAAGGTCGAGACAAGGAGAAGAAGTCTGGAGTCAAAGGAGAGAGAGAGAATACCTCACATGTGTGGATATTTGACCTTTTGTTGCTCGCACGTGTGGACTATTCTGGGCCAAAAAAAATTGTGGTTACTCTGATTTTTGTGGAAGAAAGAGGCCACATTTCGAACCTCTGTTGCAAACCTTGACTGAGTTGAAAAGGAGTAGATTGAGAAGGGATTTGACCTGGATTATTAGTGTATAAATTGATGGTTAGTTTGGCTATTGTATTGACATTTATGTCTCTCTTGTTGAATTGATTCTTTAAGGAAAGGATCGATGGGTTTTTACCCCAAGTGGGTTTTCCCAGGGTAAACTTTGTGTTGAATTTGTGCATTTTTATCTCTACTGTTCCTTTTACATTTTATGGTTGAATTTTTGAAGTGTAATTTCTTGATGAAGAAATTGTAAATGATAAAAGAAGATATAAATAATTAGAAGTAATTATCAGTGTTCAGAAATTAGTGCTAGTCTCTATTGCACTTGAAATTTCGACAAGGAAGCTATATTTTAGCTAAACAATCACAATTAGGCATATCTATTATTCCAAAGTCACCAAGGACTTGCACTTGGCCTCAATAACACTAAATGGCATGCTTACACAAGTAAGTCAACCCATAAATGGAGATCATACATGTGAGGAATATAAATCTTACTAAGAAGAGTAATGAAATGTCCACTTTAACAACCAACCAAACCCCTATTACCTATTCAAAATATTAAGTAAAACTCTATCAATCCACTCTTTTGCAAGCCCAGGCCAGCATTCACCAAAATATGGAGGCTATCATTCGACATTTCCTTTGGCATGGGGGTAAACAAGAAAAAAAAATACAACTTATTCAAGTGGAATCAAGTCATCCAAGACTAGGAACATGGAGGCATTGGTATTCGCTCGCCAAAAATCATGAATCAAACCTTTGGAGGTAAGATAGTTTGGAGATTTATCAATGGTGAACAAACATGGTGGAAACAGGTGCTTGAAGTCAAATATCTAAATTTTCCAAGACAGAAACTTCTACATCAAGACATCCCCAACAGGGAGTGCACCAAAATCTGGTCCTCCTGCAAAAAATACATCCCCCTCCTAGCAGAAAACCTCTCTAAAGTTCCGAAAGGAGACACATCCATCAACATCGGACAGGATCGCATCATGGGAGGTATTCCCATCATTGAAAGACCAGGTACACAGAACATTCTTCTACATTTGGACAGTTGGGGCATCAAATTCCTAAATCAGATATCTAAGTGGGATATTAGAAATCAGTTGTGGACAGGATGGCATTTTCCTTCAATCCCTCTCCTTCTCAATGAAGACCTCAAAAAATTGCAACTCCACTTGCATGGGATAGCACCTGTCCAACGAAACGCCTTGGATGGATTTTTATGGGATCCCACAGGAAAAGCCTACACCATTAAGTCTGCCTACCAGTTTCTATGCAAAGAAAAATTTCCAGCCCCTACTTAGCCTATATGGAAAATGGTTTGGCGCTCTGAAGTCATCCCAAAGGTTAAATTCTTCATCTGGACCCTGCTGAAAGGAAAACTCCTCACTGCTGACAATATTCATAAAAGGGGGTTATAGGTCCTTCTATCTGCCCCAACTGTCAAAACGCTGCTGAGACTATAACCCACCTCTTTCTCAGGTGCCCCTTCGCCACTCTCTGCTGGTCTGCCCTCACTACCTACTTCAAGCCAGATATCAATCATGATGACACTGTTGCAGATTTCCTTCTCCAATGGAAAAGCAGATTACCTTGGAAAAACAAAAAGACCAGTCTCCCAAGCAGGGTCTGGAACACCCTTCCGCTCGCTGCCCTTTGGCACATCTGGCTCTCTCGGAACAATAAGATCTTTCGTGGCAAAGAACCATCACTCAGGAAGCTCTGCAACAAATCCTAGAGTCTCGTCACAGAAATATTTGCTACCAAAAGCAATTACAGGATCGACACCTCATTCCTGAGTGTCGATGAAAGAAATTTTCTCAGTGAGCTAATTTTCAGAGACAACAGGCATTCTATCCACACTTCTCCTCATCGCTCCACCTCTTGGAAAATTCGTCTTAAGGAAAATGCCTTCAAAGACTAGATAAAAGATAGAGGCAAACCTACTCTATTTTTCGACGGTGCCTCGAAATCGAATCCCGGTATCGCCGGCGCAGGGGGCATCATTAGAAGTGCATCTGGGCACGTGATCTTATCTTTCGAATGGAGCCTTGGATCGCTTTCCAACAACAAAGCCGAAGCTTTGGCCCTCTATCAAGGTCTAATCCAACTTAAAAATCACAGATTGGACAATGCCATCATTCTAGGCGATTCTGCCATTGTCATACAGTCCATGATTAGCAAGCGGTCCAGTTCAAATGTCGCCCTCGAGCAAATTCTCAGCAGATGCCTCATACTCCTCAATGAATTGAATGGTATCACAATTTGTCACATCTTAAGATCGCTTAACAGCGATGCAGATCGATTAGCAAACTATGTCTGTGCTCGATCTCCTTGCCTCCTCCTTTGCAATGATGCCCTGTCCTTATCTACTCCCCCTTAACCATGATCATTTCTCCCTTCAATTCATCTGCGATCCTCTTCTCTGCATTTTTGGATTCCACCTACGCCCTCTGCTACTTTTCTCTCCCCAATCCCATGACTCTCCTGCTCTGGTCCTCCCTCAGCCCGATCTCTCTACCCCTGCTCGACCCTTTATATTCCCCCTCCTTATGCTCCTCACTTCACCCCTGGCCCGCTCCTCTGCTGTCCCTCTCGGTGCCCCTTGCTCTCGGGTCCTTGGGTGATTGGCAGCGCGTCCCTCTGCGTCCTCCCTCCCCGTTTCACTTCTTCCCTGCCCCTCTGACTACCCTGCACTTCCATCTTCCCATCTCTGCTTATAGCCCTTGGTTTTTTTTTGCTGCTCTTGTCCCTGTCTTAATCTCCTGGTCCTCTCAAAACAGAATGGCTAGAAGCGAAAATTGCTTCCATTGTGCTGACTTACAAGTGAAACTTGATCAAATTCGTGCTTATCAGAAGACCATGGATGCCAAGTTGAAGAACGACGTCAAAGCTCTAGAGGACAAACATCAAACCGATGTTAACTTCTTCCTCTCTAGGGTCTCTTCTCTCTAGGCTCGGTTTGAAGAGGTCTCGAATAGATGCGCTCATGCCGAGGAGTCGGTCCAAATCCTGAAATACATGCTTGAAAAATGCACTACCCCCAGCACCAGCTCCAACAACATCAGAAATGCGGGGAATGATGAGAATCCTGAACTCTCTACAGCAAGGAAAATCATTCACATTAACATATACTAGCTCCTCCTTTTAATCATGTCTTTTAAATATGCATTTCTTCTCTTTCAGTTCCTCTATATCTACAATTTCACAGCATCTTTGTATTTTCTGAACACTAGAAACAAATGGATTGTAACCTCCAGCTGTAGTTGCTATCATCCAGCATTACAGACAGCTCTTATTGTAATCTTGGAGCCCCGACTCCTTTTTTCTTTTTGAAATACAACTAGCAACCGATTTTGTCAAAAAAAAAAAAAAAAACTTATAAACAAAATTACCATTAATTTTTCTTTTAATACTACCCTGACATTATAAGACTCTTCTTCAAACTTTGGTCAATTGCATTAAATTTCAAAAAAAAATTAAAACATTAAAATATGCATGACATTCTATATGCAATTTATATTTAATCAAGGAGTAATTTAATAACTGGATAAACTCAACCTCTTTGATATGGTGGAAATTATTCCCAAATTTGGTAGGATTTTTCAAGAAATTTATAGTTCCACCTAATTGATGTAAACTTTAACCATGGAACTTTTCCCTTAAATATTTTTGTCCATTTTAAGATGGCCCAAATGATTGGAATTTATAGCTAACAAGTGATTTAGGGTAGAAATTTGTCTCATTAGAAAGTTGAGTGTGTCCACTTATCAACACACTCCTTTAATCAAACACTTGAATATTTAAACACTATATTTTAAGAATAATCATTAGGAAAGTAAGTCATCACTCACACACACACACAGGAACACATGCACACACACACACACACACGCGCGCGCTTGTGCACCCGTGTATGCATGTATTTGTTTGCTTTTGTTTATTTTTAGCATATAACGATACCTCGAAAACCCTTGGAAATTCCACCACTAGCATGGATGGGTGGTAACTAGGGAATCCATAAACATAGACTAGAATACGCTTGACCCAACAAGTACATCATGTATTAACATATCAAAATATAGTTGGCCCAAGGACTTGACCCTAAGACCTATTATTTGTAATTCACAACATTTAACCCCTCGAGATAACCCATTAATATTTCTTCGTGTTACAACCATCCCAACATCCAACTCATAAATCAAGATTGATATTATTAGAACATTTCTCGTCCCAATCAACAATTATCCCATGGCGAACCTTGATTAGCAATTGACCTATGAAGAATGAGCATGTCACAAGTGGGATTTGAACTTGGCTAGGGAGGATAATGAATATTCTCTCTCTCTCCCTATATATCTTGTATATGTGTGTGTGTGTGTGTGTAGAGAGAGACAGACAGACAGACAGACATAGACATTTCAATGGAATTCACATCATGAGAAATCCCTATGGGTACTTCCCCTCATTTCGAGGATGGTATAAAGGTAAAGTAGCTAGTTATATTTTTTGCAACCTAACCCAATAGGGACATTGTAAAAGGCCCAATGATATCCATAAAAGGAGCCAAGCTTAGGACTGAAACCTATGACCTCCTACTTGTAATACATAATCCTCCTGCTTGTAATTCACAATACTCAACTACTCGAGCTAACCTTATGATGTGTGTCACTCTTTGTGTGTATTTAAGTCAATTGGGTTTAGTTTGGTTGGTTAGAAGAAATTTTATTGTCCTCCCCAACCAGGTTCAATTTCTACATGTGACATGTTGAGCTCATAATGAGTATTTCTTGTAATGCTTTTGAGCCTTGTTGTCTAAGTAGTTCCTCTAGGACCAAAACATATATATTCTTCATATGGAATATAATGATATTTCTCATGGATATATATATATATATATATATATATATATATATATATATATATATATATATATTCTAATTTTCTACTTAATCTCTAATAACAAAAATGAAACACTATTGATGAGATTAAATTAAAATTTACATTAGTGTTATAGTAAGTGTTTAAATTGGTGGTTCAACAGTGATCTAAATATACAATATTTAAATAGTTTTACTAATATTTATTATTTTATTTTTTAACTAAAATGGAAATTATTTGTGTTAGAAACATATGAATTCAAGTTGGACATCATATTAATACAAAAATAGTGTTTTTTCTTAACAAAAACTAGCATAACTAGCAAACAATATTTGTCGAGTATAAAGAATTCCAAATCATCCTTCACAAAGGAATTAAAAACATTTCAACTAGTGTAAACTCTATAAAAGACACTTAAGATCAGTATTTATCTACATAACATGAAATACTAATGAAATATATGCTTGTTAATAGCTTTACCTTCCTTGATATTGGTGGCATGAGATTTATGGTTTTCCATGTCTATATCTTCAATCATTTGATGGACTATAAGGGTCAATTTCACAAACACTTTGTAATTTGAAGTAGCTAAGTGGGATCCTTTACAACAGTTATAGACCTATTCCTCAACATTAATCATTCAAATTCTAGTGCTTGATTTTTCATCTTTTGTTGAACAAGAGTTTCCCTAACCACTATATTTTGAGATGTCAATTGGTGTTCTTTGTCATGGAACTTGGTGGCCATAGAGAGAAAATATTTCAAGATATTGTTTATGAAATTTTCATGCCTGAATAGAACCATGTTCATTTTCTAAAATTCCCTACAGTCCAGGTCTAAAAACTTTCATTATAGCCCAAACAGAGGATATATAAAAAAGCACCCAATGGAACATTTCCAAAAGATTAAGCCATTCTCTCCAATTAGCATATGCAATAAATCATATTAGGATTCCAACCGAAGAGGGATGATACACAATAGCCTTGAAATGATTCCACACACACAAGATAATAAGGTGCTAATAGGAAAACAACCCAAATATTCTTCATTGATATCTAACAAAACCTAGGAAATAGGAATTAGAGCCTTGAACTACAAGAGACTACCCATGAAGTGTATAAAATTAAGGCCCCTATTCCATAAGCTATAGTGTAGGAACTCCATACCAACATATGTAATTTTAACAAGGACATGTACTAAATTCCAATTAAACACCAGTGTAGATCACTAGGACAATGTAAAAATCACCAGTGTTTGAGCACAACACATTGAGAAAAAGCCAAGGAACACCAACAATATTTGAGGAGAAATGCTTACTTGAGAATCTAATTGAATTCGAGTTGATCATAACCAATAACTCTCACTAGAAAATCTGATGTGTTTTGTGTCATTATTCCACCCATTCCCTACATTAATTCATTGCTTGCTTCAAATTGTTGATCGAGCTCAATGCCTAGCATGTGCAAGGTTTGTGTAGAAGTGATGTGCCTCACATTCTAGCTCTCTCTTGTTATATTATAATGGCTTGGATATATTGACATGTGTTGATTGATGGCTATAACATGTCAACGTGCCTAAATTACTTTAGATAAAAACTTATAAGATAGCTTACAAAGAAATAACCCCGTTTTTCTTTAGGATTCCTTCACTTAATTTTGAGGCCTAATTTGCAAGGATGTCTACTTAAAGATTAAGAAATCTCTGAAGTTGGAAAAAGGTGGCATCCTTGAATTCAAGGGTCTCCTTTTTTATTCTTGCAATGAAGCGAGAAAAATTCTTGTCAAATGAGATATTCTTTCTTTCATAAGATTGATAATTATGCTTGAATCACAAAATAACAATCAAGGTTCTCATTACAACTATGTTTATAAAGTTCAATGTTCTCTAGATAATAGCATGTGCCTTAGCTTGATTTTTTTTAGCTACCACTATCCCCCATTCATACGTTGGTTTTTGGGATAAAGAATGATACCCCCCACACCTACCATCCCTAATAATCATTATTTGTCATATTAAATACAATTTTTTTTCATTTTTGTGATATTAAGAAGGCGAAGGATGGAAGTCACTTTCTCTTAAAATATCCTACATATGTACATTAATATCTCAATTTCAAAATATTTGTAATACTATTAATTTCCATAACATGTTGAGTCATCATAACTATGTACACTTACCAATGTTTTTCCTCAAACTTTTTTTTATAGAAAAACAAAATGTTAAAGTAAACCAAACATTCTCTCACCATGTTTTAAAGTTAAAATAAACCAAGTTAGGATAAAAAGTGTAGGTGGTGAGAGGTGGGGAGTGGGGTCGGTCTAAACCCTAACAAATATATGTATCTTCCTATGTGTGGGGATTAGGTAAGATAACAAATAACTAAGGTAAATCTCTGACCCTATTGGTGAGGACTAATGACAAACAAGAATCTTTAAAAAAATAAAGTCATGGTGTCACGATATTAAATGATGGTTATTCAACTCATGGTAACTAATTATCTTATGCATGAACCATAGCTCAACATGCTTATTTCTAGAGTACAAAATCATTTGGACAATTTTGAGTTGATATAGTTCTTACATATCCTATTAGGATTGAACTTTGTAGCTAATGGAATGGCTAATTGAGAGTGTAATATTCCTTATACAATGGTTTTGGAAAAAGGAAGGTCTTTGGTGGCTAGCCACCTCCCCCTAAGTTTCACACGCTCATTTTTTTTCCATGAAATCACTGACCATTCAAGACATGTGTCATCCCAATAATCGCATGCAATTCCCAAATTTTGGTTTTCAGTGGGGGTTTCCTATAAGATTCCTGGTGTTTTTTGCATGGTGCTCTCCGATGGAAAGTGGGGAATATCTCATTGCCCCACTGATTGGATTCACGGAGCATTCTCAAATGGATTGAGTAATAACTATGTAGGTGATCTATACTTGTAGTTAGTGGGTTGTAAAATCATAGGTTTGTTTCCTTGTTTCCTTTCCAATTCATTCAAGGCTCTCTTTAAAAGGCATACAATGGGGAGGATGACTAACTTCCATAACCACCCAAACATATGTGCCCATTGTGAACATTATGAGATGAGAAGAGAAATCTGAAGATGCTAGTGCCATTGTGACAATAATTAAGAAGGCATGACTCTAGTTATAAGGAGATGAGAGGCATGGCAAAAAGACCAAGAGTTGAGCAATGTTAGTGAACTAAAGGCAACAAAAAACATATTAGTCCTACTGAAATCTTAACATGAAAAACACATTGGATAGTTGGTACTTTTGGATGTAGGAAACAAATGCAATAAAGAAAGGCTTGAAGAGGAAGCATAAAGAACTAAGTGGTTGTACGATAACAAGCATCAAGAATTTGGTTATTTATATTCTCGTAATTTAGTAAAGTTTATAAGTTTATGTTTTTTTCTAACAATTTTTAAGGATTATACAAGCGATGCAATGGACTCTAGAATTCAAACTCTGAGTATTGTAACAACTTTTGTATATTTTGAAGTTGTTGGAAGTATTTTGGATAGTTTTATTTCCAAACATTTTGTATTAATAGCCTAGATGGTGGAGTCGTAATCCCCTCTTTTTTATATTAACATGAATAATAATATTTCCTATTAAAATAATAATAATAATAATTTCATTAAATAATTATGCTCCTTGTCATCATCATAGTTTTTTTTTTGTAAGTTAAATTTCTATTGACTTGTCAAATAGTTACATGTCTAGACATTTTGAGTCCACCCTAGTATGCCACCTAGGAAATCAAACCAATGGTAGTGCATCTAGTTCTTCTTTTTCAAAATTCTTGCTTTAGAAAGCCAACCAAAATTAACAATGGGATTATGTCCAACACCATGAATTTCTAACCACTTAGATGCCTATACCTACAATTAGGATACTTAAATAAAAGATAGCTAAACCAAGATAATAACATGAGAACTGTGTTGAGTTAGTTGGCTCCACCTCTATGGGTTGCTTTCCCAAATGGAGCATCCTGGGCACTAGGGTAGAGAAAGATGAGCTTCAATTTTTCTCAGACACCTATCCAGTTCCTTCCCTTGAATCTAGATCTCATCTAGTTGCAACAAAAATTTTCCTTTAGCATCATGGCATTCTAGCAACACCTTGACCAACAGGGATTTTATTTTCCAGTATAAGTTGACTACTAGTGGAGCGAGGAAAATCTATTAATGAATTGGTAGTAGTTACCACTCCTATGTTTCATGTTCCCGTGATTTGTTTCCACTCTGATTTTGTGTTCATGTTCCTCTATGTCTCCCCTAAGAACAATGTGTTCCCACTCCAAATTTTGGAAAACATTGGTTCTTCGTGCCCCTCATATTGTTTGTGTCTCAGAACCTATAAGCATATGTAGCCACAACCTCCCAATCTAACTAACAACCTTTCTCGACCACTATTTTATATCCCATCTCCATGAGCTCGCATTGAATGCTAAGTAGAGTGTGGTCTCTAAATTGACAAGCAAATAAATCAACTCTATACCTTTTTTTTGAGCCACCTCGTGCTTCACAGTATGTTACCTCCTGCCTACTAGAGGCAAGTTGGCACAACATGGGAAAATTAGGGTTCTAGAACTTACACCCAAGTTGAGTGAGAACTTTTTGAAAAGGTTATGTGATACTACCTAGGACTAGCCGAGAGGCGCCTCCCCTCTTTTCCTTCTACTTGCTTGTATTGGGAAGTCTTGCCTCAAAAATTATCTTACATAGATTGAATCGAAAAAAACAACCAACATCAAATTTCCCATACAAAAAAGCGGAGAGCAAAGGGGAAATAGCTTAACGAAGTTAAAGAGCTAGCACATTGATAAAGACTCCAAAATAAATCCTCCGAGTGGCTCTAAAATCCAAAGACAAACCATATTTAAAAAAAAAAAAAACAATTATAGTGGATTGCCCCCCATCATAACCTTGTGTGGGATCCAACTCCCACATTCCTCCTTTGCACAGTCTTAGCAACTAAGGTGGTGTAATGATTAGCTATAATTAACTCCTATAGTGTTTTGTACTCTGAAAACTATGTTCGCAATTAATATATAAAAAATGTGATGGCACAGTCCCTCCCATAATTCTATGGCTAGTGGCCATGCACCCTCCCAATTATCATATCACTAATCACCCCATCTAGAAAATATTTTAATTTATTTTATTTATAAAATTTTAAAAATTATTTTTATTTATATACAACTTCATGCCAAAGCCATCATAAAGACAGTAATATTGAAACTCTATATAGAAGCCTTTAAAAAATAACTTATAAAAATTTTATATTAATTTTAAAATAAAAATAATAAAGAGAATAAATAATAAATTAATTTAGTAAAGTATTCATTTCTTTAAAAAAAAAAAAATTATATTTTGATCATCAATATAAAGTTAAATTCAAACCATTATAAATGAGAAAAAAATAATATACAAAATTAAATTTTAATTTTAACCATTATAACATAGAAGAAAAATTTCCCGGATGCGGGTGCACATTAACGAGGTTTGGAAGGACGGTTCTTGGTGGCGACCGGAGCATGGCACGTGGTTTGGCTATATGGCCACCCATAAGCTCATACATATGAACATAAATTCTGCCAGCTATGAACACATTCGTTCATTAACTCTGCACTCCCGCCGATGCTCGCTCCATTGTTACAAGATGAACCCGCTGAGTAGGTCTTCTTCTCCGTTTCAATCTGGTTTTTTGCAACCCAATTTCTCCTCTCCTGTTCTATAGGGCTGCAAATGCCCCCCTGGTAGCTCGGAGCCGAGCTCCCGAACGCATACCGAGAGGCATTGAACCCTTCTTGGCTGTATTGAGATTACTCCTGGAGCACAATTTTCTCAGAGTCTGCACTGTCACATGCATTTGACCTCGGCTTCTTGGCCTCCTGAGTCTATCTCCCCACCTAAGCCTGAGCATCACTATTCTCATTCTCATTCCAGTGCTACTATGCCTCGCTTAAGGCATCGCATGCGCTGCCGCCGCGGCAGTCGCCGTGGCAGAGCCATTCGTACGCCACCTTCAAACTCTGATACTTCCTCCTCTTCTCAAGGGTATGCCCATGGTCGCTACCCTACAAATCGAAGCAGGTGAGGCAGAGACCGGTCTACTGGTTATATGCATTCGCAATTCAGCTCTCTGTTTCCTCATACCGCTTCTCCATCGCAACCATCGTCCACTCCTGCTACCATAGTTGCTTCCACTCCTCCCTCACAGGTTGTCCTCCGCCAAACCACTCACTCTGCGGAGTTTCATTACGCCTGCACAATGGATAGACCTCACATCACCGCCTTCATTATAGTCTCTTTCCGAGAGGAAGTTGTCTACTCGATGTCCTTGACGCCCTCAATCTACAGAATCCTGGCGCTTCTATTGGCACTGAGAAAGGGGTTCCCAGTCGCAAGGGGGTCACAAGGAGGACATCACTGGAAAACGGCCTGGGGATGATCATGAAGATGCCAAAGCTAATGACGCCATCTGCACTGACGTTCCCACATGTGCAAAAGATGGTGCAGAATCTGGAAGCAGTGAAGATTACAGGTGCTTAATCGTGGAGGAACCACCCTCTCCTGCAAATGACAAGTAAACACTTTGGTTTTTGTTGGTCTATGGTCTTGGGTCCTAATTCATTTGGATCCTTTTTTTTTTTCCTGAATAGTAATGTTTTTTTGAAAATGAACAAGGATATATGTCTTTTAACTATATTGCTGGTTTCCCCTGCGTGGGTGACAAAAAACCTCTTTCAGGGACTGGTTTACCAAATATGGGCAGTCCAGTTTCATCTTTTTTTGTTCACTCATGCCCGGTACTTGGACCTGCACTGCTGAGGCTTGTGCCTCTATGTATTTTTATGTTACATAAATAGAAATACACTTACTTAGAAAAAAAAACATAGAAGAAAAATTTTGTGAAGCCATTATAGTTGAACGTTAAAAAATAATATTAATTTATTATTATTTTTTTAACCATTATAACATAGAAGAAAAGTTGTGTGAAGCCATTATAGTTGAACGTTATAAAATAATATTAATTTTTTTTTTAAATTTATAAAATAAAAATGAAATAAAAAATTTAATGGAGTGTAGTATTTAAATATTTTAAAATTAATGGAATTATTTTGTTTTAAATTAAATAGATAATACTTGTTTGTTGTTTTTTTAAAGTTAGGTTGAGTTTAGGTTAGGATCAATTTTAATGTTGAACAAAAAAATAAGCTGCTCAATTGTAAGATGTTGTCATTAATATTGTATGAGGCTTAATAAAGCCTAGACACCCTATGGGACAATTTTTATCCCTCATATTGGGCTATAATTCTCAACCCTTCCTCACGAGATTTGAACCTATGACTTAATACAGACTAAACTCCACACAAATCAAATAATATAATGATGATGATAACGATTATTGTCCACTAAAACCAATATTGTCTATTGGACCTTAAGAGAGTAATAGACTAATTAAGGTTATTTAATATTTTATTTCTATGATCGAAAAGAAGGGAGAGAAGCGTTCCAAAATTGTCATAATTTAGTTGACTTAACAAGCCAATAAGGTTGGTATTGTGGTAAAGATTTTGAAAATTAGAATGGAAGTGAGTAAATGACGGACAATCCAAGATAATAGATTTTTCATCTTCAACTCTCTTAGTGTCACAAAAGTGATGATTATTTCTATTCACCTAAATTAATTTAATAATAAACCACCATTTAAATAACTAGCAATTGCCCCTAACAGTGCAAATATGCACATAAGGAATAGAAGATTTTGGAAGATCATCTGGAAAAACCAAATCACTAAATATAATAGAATAAATATTAGATAAAATATTATTTCAAAAAAAATTGAGAAAACTCTACGAGAAACCTTCTATTTCAGTTGTGCTTACTTGTTGATGGGAAATTTGTTGCTACAACATTTTATTATGCCCAAAGTAACATGATTGATGGAAAATTAGGTAGGTAAATACTATGTTGGCTCATATGGAAAAACTGAAATTTGACATGGGAGAATCTGAGAAAAAAGGGTTGGATTAGACCTGGAATTTTCCTTTTGTGTCACTCTGATGATGAAAATAACAGACACTTATTATTTACATGCCCTTTCACGATGGAGGTTTGGCATCAGATTTGTCTTCATTTGCAAGTCACCTTCCATCCATCAGACAATATTCAATTTTGTTTGGAATTGTGGCAAGGACACAAAAAAGGCACACTTTTCCCATACTGGTTATTCTGGCACATTTAGAAAATTAGAAATTGTTACATCTTTGAAGGGATCTGGACCTATCCTATCATGACTGCCCAGCATATTTTGATATTATCTTAGGGATCCAATGTGCCAACTAAACCTCCATAGGATATCTCTCACAAGCTAAGACCCCACACTATCTGCCTACCTGCGATATATTTTGATGGCACAACACAACAATAGGTTTGTGGATGCAGTGTATGGTTGAGAGTGGATCAAAGTACTCGTCTTTTGGAATGCGGCAGTGGCACAAATAGTAAAGTAGAAACTATCGCCCTTTGGGGACTATTTTGGATCCCTAGACTACTATCTATTGACAATAGCAACATCTACGAAGCCTCAAAAGTTATCAGAGATCATATGAATTATAAAAATAGCTTCAATCCTCCACAGCTGACCCACTGTCTTGAACACATCAGAACACTTCAGGCCACTTTCCAAAGCATAAATTTCCCTCACATTTGCAGGGAACAGAATCAGATGGCGGATGGATTATCAAAGCGGGGTCTGGGATGCAATGAAGGTCAGATGCATTACATCCTGTTAGATGTTGAATGTACCATGGCACGAGGCACCATACAGCTTAACTGATCATGCCCTTCACTGACATTTTTGGAACTACTACCACTATGCATTTTGTATTTCTACTATATTGTAAATATATGACTATCTCACTACTTTCTTCGGCTATAATCCACTCTAGTTTTTGGATCCCCGACTTTGGCACTATATCCACTTATGCCTGCTAATACTACTTTTATTTCATTTTATGTTTTTCTGCTGTGATACCGGGACATGATCCTTAATTTTTTTGCAGGCCAATTGCGACATATGGGGGGTCGGGGATGGGGACAACATTGGTTATGTTTTTCATCCACTGTATCTTTTGTCTTTGTTGTTTTACATGGGGGGGGGGGGATTCTCTCATATAGGCTTATTCCTGATGTGTGATGCTTGTGCATATTGGTCATGACACATGATAGCACTTTGACTAGAAGTTATCTCTCGTTTTTGTGATGAGTGCACTTTCAGCAGTTTATTTGGTAATATGTTATAATGTTACGACATATGCACTAGCACATTATATAAGCCAGGTTTTTTTCACACTGACCACATAATCTATACAATTCCTTATTTAATTCTTGGAGTATTGAAAATTTCTTGGTTTATTATATTGATATATTGGGCACAGAAAATTGCAAAAACAAAATGGATTAGTTTTTACACTATATCTTTCACAAGTCCATTCAATACAACATAGAGGACAACTTAAAAGAGCTAGACAAAAAAATTGACCACGCATAAATTGTTGGGAATTGTCAACTTGTTAGTTTGGGAGAGTCTCTTCCAAGCCCTGCAGAGAGACACCTTTCATATAATTAGTAAATGTAGAACAATTTTGACAATAATACAATAAACTAACTTTTTAGATCAAAAATATACTTAACGAATATGCTCATATTAGAATTTTCATATTTAAATATAAATATTTACAATAAATTATATTTATTATAAATTTAAATTTATTATACTTATAATAAATATAAATATTATTATATTTATTATTATTGGAATAATAATATTCACTTCAGGTAATATAATTATGCTTTAAATTGTAATTACATGGATGGGCTAAGCATTGATTCAAATACGTTAATTTTTTTTAATATTTAATATTAAAAAATATTGGAATTTTTATATTTATTCCAATATTTACTTCAGTTAATATAATTATGGTTTAAATTCTAGTTATATGGGTGGGTTAAGCATTGATTCCAATACTTTACTTTTTCTTTCTTAATATTTAATATAATTAAATATTAGAATTTTTATAATTAATTATATAATGACTTGAAAGAAAAATATGGCCCTTCTCTTATAATATTCTTTAGGTATATACTTAGCAATTGAGAATGTTCTCCTCGTTACAAAATCTATGACCTTCATCATATGAATATAAATTTTTGATGTTGAATTAAACATCTTGGCTATGTGCTGCAGGAGGAGAGGAGGTAAGAAATTTAGTTGGTAATATCTCCCAAGGGCACAAAGGAAATCCTCAAGTTGGGTGGTCTACATACTCATTTAAAAGAGGCATCTCATGCTCTTCAAGCCTATATCCATTGAAAACACTTGTGTACTTTTCTACAAGCACAATACCTAGAGAGAGATAAGAAGAAAGCACAAATATGTGATTCAAAGCAAACAAACCAACAATGTTCTTCCAAGAAGAAAAGAGGTGGAAAGGGAAAGGAAATGAAAATGTCACCATTATGCATTAGTGCAAGGATCCAATTAACCATTGTAACCATTATAACCATAGACAGTAACACCAATGAAAAAAACTTGGAAGCACGTCCTACATTGAATACAAGGAACTGTAAATGGATCCTAAGAAGAAGATCATGCTAGGTATGGATTCAAGAAACCAAAAGAGAGGAAATAAAATGTAGACAAAAATATTGAGGAGATCAAATGTAGACAAAAAGATTATTTATAAAACAATGCAAAGCAAGGTGAACCTAAGTAGCCTCCACCAAAGAAAAGAGAAGGAGATGACCAACTCTTTCATATCAAGATACAGGTCAAGAGGACAAAGGTGGATGCTCCCTTCAACTTCAATTTACAATCCAACCTCATATTTACTATATTTCCACTTCAGTTTCATATGCCTTTTATTACATTTCCACTATTACCTTTTTAGCTAACAATTTTTTCACAATATTACTTACAAAAACTACTACTTCAACATCAAAAGCATGGGTATTTTTAATATTTTACCTTGTAAGAAGGTTCGTCCCAACAAGGAAAACACCTTCGAGCATCTGCTAGATCAAATTGAGTAACTATTGTATTCCTTTTATCACCATTAATCACATATGCACTAAAGCATGAAAGTTAACAAGTCAATTCAACTAATTTCGGTTAGAAGTTTGTAGCACCCATAGCCTAACACGGAAGTATAATCCATTGTCATAGGAGCTTGTGTCTAAATAAATTTACATTAACTTTTCTAAACAATAAAAATTGTTGAGCATTGGACTTTACCTTCGAAAAAAATAAATTTTGGAAAAAAGAAAAAACTAAAAATTTGAAGAAAAATGAAACAACACATGTACCTTCAATAAAATCCCTTCATCTGATCATTCAAAGTACCCTGAAATCCAATGTCCAAAATTTTCTCATCATGTGGCAAGGTTTCATCGAACTGCAACAAAAAAATCTTATCTTCTGCATCAACGCTAACATTGGACGGATTTATCACTTGCCACTCACATACATAAAGAAAACAGAACAACGAGGGTCCCTGAATACCATGTTCATAACACTCATACATAATTATAAAGATCCTAACATCGAAACCATAATTACCCCCAATAATATAGACAATGGTTTTTTTCTTCCCTTTCAGTCCAAATCAGTTAAATGGAAATTCTTAAAGAGATCATGAAAGATACCATACAAAATTAAACTATAGGTGGAAGCATCTTCCTCTTTAAAGGTGGTTATTGCTCAACACTTACTCAAATGGCACTTGATCAAGTTTCCAAAATACAAGAGAGATTGGACACAATTCTTCCTTGTAAACAATAATTCAAATTTAAAATTTAATCCAAGACAGATTGGCAATAGTTGGGATATCATCTCTCTTCCTCTTTCTCTTTTCTTCTTTTCCGACCAAATGAAGCATGATCAAATCTAAAAATTAAAAGAGACATTTGGCACAATTCCATCAGCATTTGGAATATGATATGATTTTCATATTTGTGTATAGGAATGGTATAATCAGAAGTACACCTTTTTTCTCATAGACCAATTGGTGTCGTGGAGTTTAAAAATTTCTATTTATTCTATCATATTTATCCTTTCCTTTTTTAGGTTGCTTTTACGAATACAAACACACGTGGACTTAAATGTCAGGTCTGAGGAGTGTCTATTATGACAAAATTGTACGGGACTTACACCAAGGCTCATTAGTTCTTAACATGTTATCCGGCGTGATAGACGAAACAAAAATAAAACCTTAGCTCAAAACTTGACACTCCATCGAACACACCAATGAATCAAGAACCCTTGCAAACCATGTCCATCTCAACATTGCACTATGTCAAATAATCAGAAGGATTTATAATTGGCATAATAAAAATAGCTTTATTTTCCTTTAAACTCAAGAGAAACACTACTGCATTAAAGAGAATCATTGTTGATAACTCCATCACAAAATCTACACCTGCAACAGAAATATACCATCAAGTCCACCCAATACATGTCCTTATAGCTTTACTATTCTATCAAATTCACCCAATAGTTTCCCCTACAACTTTAGTATTCCATCAAGTTCCCCCAATACATGGACATGGCCTAAAACACTTGTTCTTATTTGGAATAATTGAACTTTGGTGAGAGATAGGAAAAAAAATGTGTGCCACCACTACTGAACAACGACCCCATTGACCAATTGCCACATAATAAATTGAAAAAGAATTAATTAGATGTTATTATTTGCCTTCAATGAATCAGTGCTCCATAAATGAATGGATTTGTTTGCAATCACAAAATATGCAACATTGAGAATGAGATACTTCGTATCTTGGATGACATACAACGTGGGGGCCAATTTGTCGTCAAATTTATAGGCATTCATAACATCGAGGGATTGCAAACTTAGCCAATCTCAATTCATGAGACAAGCCTTATGTCAAGAAAGAGGCCCAGGGTTTGCAGGCCTCTTTCCAAAAGCACTCTAAACTAGACAAGTGCAGCTCGATGTTGAGGCAAATAGAATAGAAGTTGCTAGCGACCCAAACGAGTGGGAATTCAAGCAATGCTCAGTACCTAGAACAAGAAATTTTATATGAATCCATGGTGATGATAATAATCGTATGTGGTGTTCTCGTGGATTCTTTTAATAGTATTTTTTTTTTTAATAACTAAATAAAAATTCTTTAATGCAGAATAAAAACTGTAATGCCTAGTAATGTAAGCTGAAGCTAAACATCGATTCTAAAAACTTAAAAGAATATAAAAATAAAAGCTTTAAAATGCCCAGTAAAAACATAAATACCTCCAACCATTGATGGTAAATCTCCAAAAGCAAGAATCCCTTCACGCAACAACTGAAGGAACTGTAATCGTTGTTCTCAAAAAAACTCTTCAATACAAGGAAACGAAAACGGTCTTTAGCTTCCCTTTTGCGGTTATGATTTTCCTTTTCTGCATCCGGATGGAAATGTAAACGAATTCCCAAAACCTCGATTCCACTTAGGAATCAACTTATGATATCATTAGAAAATTCTAAAGGCTGTAATAGATAGCTCAGAAATTTGTTTCCAGCAAGTTTATATTCACTATAGATATATTTTACAGAATAGAGCTGTGTATGCAAAGAGATAAAAACCGTTTTGGAGGCTGAATAAGGTATCCAACTGTGAATCGATGTCAACAAACAATAATTGAATTTTAGTTTAGAAACATAATATCACTCCAACGTTGATACAATGTTTCCCTGAAAGCACAAACAAAATGCTTAAGCATGCTCCCGTAGCATATTTTTCAAAACCATTCATCCACAAATCAGAGGTCAATACCCATTACGGAAACATTGCCTCGATGTTTCACAAACTTCACACATGTAGAAAGAAAAAGAATACAGGAAATCTGAAGGCACTTCCAAGCTCTACTAACTCTAGTTGATGGTGTAAAACTGAAGAGAATGAATTAGTGAGCTTGGGGACCAAACAGAAATTTATATAGCCCAATTTCCATCAAGCTTTTGTTGGCTATGTGTCAAATGCTCCATTGATCATGGTAGAGAACTGCAGTGGGAGTAATGGACCACTTCAGAAGCTTCCAACAAGAAATTAATGAACTGCAGTTGATTTCCATAATTTAAGGAAATTACTACAGTTGGTTTCCATAAATTAAGGAAATCACTGCAGCTGGTTTCCAGAATTTTACTCCAGTTGTTTCCATAAATAACTCCAGTTGAGAGAGGGAGCGTAACATTCTCCCACTTGGTCCATACTTCCAAACTTAATGTCTCATATTAAAACCCATTGACAATCTGTATTAAGCAATAGATACATGAATCATGGCGATAAGTCCTCTAATGACGAGTATTATCTTCCATGTATTACTATGTATTTATTTCTATAAAATATTTATGTGGTAACAATTTCTTAATGAATAAACCCCATGTTTATTCTTGGTCCTACACAGATGAATTCTCTTAAATCAAATTAAGGTGCACATAAATATGAGAAAAACATCACAATAATTAAGAATTTCATTAAAAATAACATTGTTCATACAATGAGAATCTACATAATGGAACCAAGTCCCATATTCATTACATGATCCTTGAATTTAAACGGTGGTATGCTCTTAGTCAAAGGATAAGCGATCATCAACTCAGTGCTAATGTGCTCAATGACCACTTTCTTTTCTTTAACACATTCCCTTATAGCTAAATACTTAATGTCGATGTGTTTATTTCGACTCCCACTTTTGTTGTTCTTAGCCATAAAAATAGTTGTTGAATTGTCACAATATATTCTCAATGGCTTAGAGATAGAATCCATAATTCTAAGCCCAGAAATGAAATTCTTAAGCCATACACCATCTAAAGTAGCCTCAAAACAGGAGACGAACTCGGCTTCCGTAGTAGAAGTGGCAATCAAGGTCTGCTTGGCACTCCTCCATGATACAGCTCCACCGGCCATCATAAAAATGTATCATGATGTTGATTTGTGTGAATCAATGCATCCAACAAAGTCAGAATCTGAGTAGCCAATCACTTCCAAATTTTCCGTCCATGTATACATAAGCATGTAGTTTTTTGTTCCTTGAAGGTACCTCATTACTTTCTTTGCAGCTCTCTAGTGGTCTAAACCTGGATTACTCTGATATCGTCCCAACATTCCCACAACAAATGCAATGTCAGGTCTTGTGCAGACCTAAGCATACATTAGGCTTCCGACAGCAGAAGCATATGGAATGTTCTTCATTTGTTCCCTTTCAAAGTCGTTCTTCAGGCATTGATTTAAATTGAACCTATCACCCTTCACAATGGGAGCAACACTTGGTGAACAATCCTTCGTCCGAAATCTCTCTAAAATTTTATTAATATAGGTTTCCTGAGATAGACCCAATATGCCTTGAAATCTATCTCTATGGATCTTAATGCCAATGACATAAGATGCCTCACCCATATCCTTCATATCAAAATTTTTAGAGAGGAATTGTTTCACCTCATGCAGCAAACCCTTATCATTGGTTGCTAGCAAAATGTCATCCGCATATAAAACAAGAAAACAGATTTTACTCCCACTGACTTTAAGGTATATACATTCATCCATAATGTTTTCTACAAAACCGAAAGAAGATATTACATTATGAAATTTCAAATGCCATTGGAAGGATGCTTGTTTTAATCCGTATAATTACTTCTTGAGCTTGCAAACCAAATGCTCACCATCACTAGAGGATAATCCTTCAGGTTGTTTCATGTATACCTCCTCCTCTAGATCTCCATTGAGAAATTTCGTTTTCACATCCATTTGGTGCAACTCCAAATCAAAATGGGCTACTAATGCCATAATAATACGCAAGGAATCTTTCTTAGATACAGGAGAGAAAGTCTCCTTGTAATCGATTCCTTCTTTCTGAGTGAATCCCTTTGCAACGAGTCTAGCCTTGTATCTCTCAATGTTGCCCAATGAGTCTTTCTTTGTCTTAAAGACCCATTTACATCCAATGGCTTTCACACCATTAGGAAACTCAACAAGATCCCAGACTTCATTACTCTTCATATAATTCATCTCTTCCTTCATGGCATTGTACCATAATTCTGATTCTTTGCAACTCATGGCTTGTGAAAAAGACTCGGGATCATTTTCGGCTCCAATGTTGTCGTCAGATTCTTGTAGATACACAACATAATCATCGGGAATTTCTTATTTCTTTGGTCTATTAGATCTTCTTAATGTTGTACCACCATCTTCCTGAGAAGTATGTGGTTCAATTCGTTGTTCAAAAATTCTTGGCAATTCTTGAACTATCTGATCTACTGGAATTTCGTCAGCAGCTTGTGGAACTTCAACAATTGGTTGTTCAACACCAGTTTGTACTTGAGGGGTGTTGTGAACAATAACCAATCTTTCACTTGAGGTGGAAGGTTGAGATTCTGAATGATCCTTCTCAGAAACTATGTTCCTGGTTTGATCGCTCCCATTGATCAAGTCATTTTCAAGAAACTTTGCATTTCTTGACTCCACAATCCTAGTGTTGTTAGATGGACAATAAAATCTGTAACCTTTAGACCTTTCAGCATATCCAATGAAATACCCACTAATGGTCCTTGGGTCCAGTTTCTTCTCTTTTGGATTATATATTCTCACTTCGGACGAGCATCCCCAAACATGCATATGTCGCAAACTCGGTTTCCAACCTTTCCATAATTCAAATGGCGTTTTAGGAAAAGCCTTGGTTGGAACTCGGTTTAATATATACACTGTCGTCTTAAGTGCTTCAGTCCACAAGGATTTAGGAAGATTGGAGCTACTAAGCATACTCCGCACCATGTCCAATAATGTTCGATTTCTTCTTTCTGCTACACCATTCTGGTCGGGTGAACCAAGCATGGTGTATTGGGCAACAATCCCATGCTCTTGAAGAAATTTAGCGAATGGCCCAGGTGTTTGTCCATCTTTTGTGTATCTACCATAATATTCTCCACCTCTATCTGATCTCACGATCTTAATTTGCTTGCTGCATTGATTCTCTACTTCAGCCTTAAAGATCTTAAAGGCATCTAATGCTTTTGCTCTTTTTATGAAGCATGTAGAGATACATATATCATGAGTAATCATCTATAAAAGAGATGAAGTATCTCTGACCATGTGAGTCCATGTCTGGACTACATATATCAGTATGTATGATCTCTAATATGTCTGAACTCCTATTGCCAACTTTCTTTGACTTTTTGGTCTGCTTTCCCTTTATGCAGTCCACACAAGTCTCAAAATCAGTAAAATCCAGAGTATTAAGTACTCCTTCATTTACCAATATTTTAATTCTTTCTATGGAGATATGACCTAGTCTCTGGTGCCATAATTTAGAGGAATTTTCATCAATAACACATCTTTTAATACCAGTGTGAACATGCATTAAATCATAAGTGACATTGTTTTGTAAATTTATGCAGTAAAGACCATTTGAAAAAATACCATTCCCAACACAAACAGATTTATAAAATAAACTAAAGGATGTTTCTGAAAAGTTAAAGGAATATCCAAAAGGTACAAGCCTTGAAACTGAAATCAAGTTTCTAGAGAAATTGGTACATAAAAGGTCTTTTCTAATTCTAAAACAAAGCCACTACTTAAATTTAAATAGCATGTTCCTATAGCCTCCACATGCGAGCCCATCTTGTTTCCTGATAAGATGATTTGCTCACTTCCCACTAGCTTCCTTTGGTTTTGCAAACCCTGTAAGGAATTCGAAATGTGAATTGTTGATCCAGAATCAATCCACCAGGTGTTAATAGTGACATTAACCATATTAGATTCATAACAAACAAACGAGATTGGATTACCTTTGTCTGCAAGCCATTTCTGAAATTTGGCACATTCCTTCTTCATGTGTCCCTTCTTTTTACAGAAGAAACACTTGGAATCCTTCTTGATATCGGCTTGGGGAGGTATTTTACCTTTCCCTTTCCGATTGGCTTGAGATTTGCCCTTTCCTCGCATTGCCAGCATTGCACTTTCTCCCATTTCCATCACCAGTCTCTCTTCCTCTTGAACACACATGGTCATAAGTTCATTAATTGACCATTTATCCATATGTGTGTTGTATGAGATTTTGAAGGGTCCGTGTTGGTGTGGAAGGGTGTTCGGGATGTAGTGCACGAGGAAAGACTCTGATATTTCAACCTCAAGTTTCTTCAATTGAGCCGCAGTGTCCCTCATTTGCATGATGTGCTCGCGCACACCTTTTACACTGGTGAGCCTTAGGGATGAGAACTTCATAATTAGGGTGCTTGCTAGTGCCTTGTCTGAAGTGATGAATTGATCATCAATGGATTTCAGCAAGTCTCGGACCTTTTCATGCTGTTCAACGGAACCAGAATACCAGCTGAAATTTTAGTCTTAATGAACATCACGCCTAGACAATTAGATCGTTCCCATCGTTCATAAAGCGTGATGTTCGCTGCAATGCTGGTATTATTGAATGTCGGTGGTTCATCTTTCCTAATAGCATAGTCTATGTCCATCCACCCCAAATGAAGGAGAACTCTCTCCTTCCAGACTTTATAGTTATCTCCCTTAAGTTCAGGGATATCAGTATGAATTTCAGAGAAATTTACAGGTTGTACAACTGCATAATATTAAAAACACATGCTTATGTTAAAATTGAGGCATAAATAAAATTTCATGCTTTACCAATGTAAATCATGCTTTAAAATTGAATCTAATGACATAAAAATTGTCTGTGGACTAAATTTTTAATTCAAGCAGATTCAGTTATTCTTTTGAACTTTATGATAAAACTATTAATTCATAACTTCTGTGGGTAAGTTATGAATATTTTATCCTAATTAATTACATAAATATAACAAAAATTCCTGTGGGATAAAATTTATTATAATTAATATAATTAATTACAATTAATGTCTAAACTTTCTTTATGTGATCCTAATCAATCATAATATATAATTTTATTTGATTAGAGATGTTGTGGCTATTCTCTAATCAATTAAAATTATATGGATCACTAGACATTATTTTCATAAAAATTAACTAATAAATTTGCATGAATAAAACTACAATATTCATGCATAACATTTAACCATAGGTGTCGTACACTCATTCATAATAACATGTTTTATTTAAAGCTTAATAATTAATTCATGCAAACTAAATACGAGCTTATTTACCACATTGCATATAATTAAACTAAATAAATATTATATGCATAAAAATCGACCAGACATATTTCAAATAAATGTTTTAATTCAGAAAATTTTAAAAATAAAACATTTAGCCAAACTATGTCTATAATTATCAAGGCAGAGATAAAACTTGGCTCTGATACCAAATGATAGTTTTTTTTTTTTTAATAACTAAATAAAAATTATTTAATGCGGAATAAAAACTGTAATGCCTAGTAATGTAAGCTGAAGCTAAACATTGATTCTAAAAACTTAAAAGAATCTAAAAATAAAAGCTTTAAAATTCCTAGTAAAAACATAAATACCTCCAGCCATTGATGGTAAATCTCCAAAAGCAAGAATCCCTTCACGCAACAACTGAAGGAACTGTAATCTCTGTTCTCAAAAAAATTCTTCAATACAAGGAAATGAAAGCGGTCTTTAGCTTCCCTTTTGCGGTTATGATTTTCCTTTTCTGCATCCGGATGGAAATGTAAACGAATTCCCAAAACCTCGATTCCGCTTATGAATCAGCTTATGATATCATTAGCAAATTCTGAAGGCTGTAACAGATAGCTCAGAAATTTGTTTCCAGCAAGTTTATATTCACTATAGATATATTTTACAGAAAAGAGTTGTGTATGCAAAGAGATAAAAACCGTTTTGGAGGCTAAATAAGGTAGCCAGCTGTGAATCGATGTCAACGAACAATAATTGAATTTTAGTTTAAAAACATAATATCACTCCAACGTTGATACAATGTTTCCCTGAAAGCACAAACAAAATGCTTAAGCATGCTCCCGTAGCATATTTGTCAAAACCATTCATCCACATATCAGAGGTCAATACTCATTACGGAAACATTGCCTCGATGTTTCACAAACTTCACACATGCAGAAAGAAAAAGAATACAGGAAATCTGAAGGCACTTCCAAGCTCTGCTAACTCTAGTTGATGGTGTAAAACTAAAGAGAATGAATTAGTGAGCTTGGGGACCAAACAAAAATTTATATAGCCCAGCTTCCATCAAGCTTTTGCTGGCTATGTGTCAAATGCTCCATTGATCATGGTAGAGAACTGCAGTGGGATTAATGGACCACTTTAGAAGCTCCCAACAAGAAATTAATGAAATGCAGTTGATCTCCATAATTTAAGGAAATTACTGCAGTTGGTTTCCATAAATTAAGGAAATCACTGCAGTTGGTTTCCAGAATTTTACTCCAGTGGTTTCCAGAAATAACTCCAGTTGAGAGAGGGAGCGTAACATCTCTGTCATTCAAATCGAAACGATACATATGGGTCATTCTTCATCGGCGTCAACGCTTCATGGGTTGCATCGTAAACTGAAGGAAAATATCAACAATAGAGGAAGCAAAGACGCTCGGGATATATTATAGGAGAAGCTTGATAACGTCGATGCGCCAATCTGACATTTGCATGATTTGGTGAATAGATGATAACTCATTGCATAACCTGCATTCCTATGGAGGATCACGCATGAATCTGGATTTCCACGTGTTAATATGCGGCATGCCCATCTCTGAAAAGGTCCTTTTTGAACATATGGTTTTCATACTCTTTTTCATGCTACATCAATGAAGTAAAGATCCTGGATCAGATGTCTATCAAGATCATCTCTAATTTTTATTATGGTATTGCATAAGCCTGCAATAGTCCTACCAAATGTCTATGTTCAGCATTTACTTGCTAACACAATAACCACCTTGCCACAAAATTCAAGATATCCTTTTTCATCCCATTCCAAAAAAATATCAGTTTAAAGTCTACACTCATCTTCTTGACACTAATATGTGCCATGTATATGGCTATATGAGCTTCACTCATAATCAATTAAAGTACTTTTTCATTTAGTGGCACGTAAATCCTTCCATGAAATTGTAGTAAACAATCACTATCTAATATATATCCTTCATACTTTGAAATCCTCATTTCATTTTCATCTAATTTTGATTTAACCTGCCTATACCAATCATCACCAACTTGCACTCAAAAGTAGCCTCTAATAAATTTTCTTTTAAAGGGACAATTAAAAATATCCACGCTATTTTGCTTAAAGAAATCTGCAACCCTGTTTAATGTTCCCTTCGTATATGTAATATGAAAGTGGTATTTTCTAATTAATTGTGACCATCGTTTATGTCTTGCATTCAAATTGTCTTCGAAAATGTGTTGTAAGCCATAATGATAAGTTTTAGTGAATTATGGGGACCATCATTTTATTAGAGAGGGAGGATTGATCTAAATATTGGGGGTTTATAATTTAAGTTTAGATATATAAATCACAAAATAATATTTTTATGTAAAAGGGAACCTAATAGATATGTAAGTGACAGAGTCAAACCTAATTAAAGTTGACTTTGTCAACAACACACCCTATAATAAGGCAATAGGAAGAGAGTGAAGGTTTGGAGGAGATGTCCCAAAATTGGCCACACTGCATGTAATGGTTGTACATGGAATCCTTATTCTCCATTTTCTCTCTCTCTCCCTCTCTCGCTTTCTCTCTTTTCATATTTGTGATGTATTCTATTTCTTTCATTGTTATCAATTTTCATGTGATTGGTTTCATGGCATATCTATATTTTATCTCCTCCTTTGTTATCATGGCACATGAAACCAATATTTTTATTTTATTTTAAAAGAGACACATGTCAACTCAAGGTTGCCACAAAGCTAATTACGTGTTTCCCTCATACTGGATTATACATAATATAATATTAAAAAGGATTTCACTAATTATTTATGTGGATTTTTGGAAAAACATACTCGCTATAATTGTTATAAGGAACTAGGATCCTTTTTGTATTATTGTTATTTTTTATGGTTATATTATCAAATCCAAAACTTTATTTAGTTATAAATATTAATTTATATAAAAAAATTAATAACATATTAAACATAATATATTTTTTTATTATAACCGACAATTTTTTATAAAATAAATAAATAAATAACAAAATCTAATAATCTAAATATAAATGATAAAACCTATTTAAATTATTTAAAACTATTGACTATTTATTATTTTATATGTACTTATAATATTAGTCTATATTATTGTTATATTATAACTTTTCCATTAATATTGATCATCTAAATACGAGTTGTCTTTAATGCGACTTTTTGAAAAGTTTTCTTATTTATTTTTGCGATCTAATTTGTCTCAAGTATGGCACGAATTCATTGAAGGCACAAGTTTGATGGGTACACTATGCACAATCGAAGTGCCATAGGGGTTTTTCAGGGTGTTGAATCAAGATATGCAGTAAAAAAACCAGTTTAAATAACAAAAATCAATATTTCACATCAAAATTTTCAGCCTCGTTCCGGCCAAAAAATCCACTGGAAACTCCAAAAAGTCGCATTAAAGGCAACTCCATTTAATTATATAAAAATATTTAAAAATATCAAATTAATATTAAATAAAATTTACAACTTAAAATAATTAAATAGAATAAACTCATATTAATATAATAAAATAATAACAATTATATTATAATAAACCATTTATTTTTTTAAAACCCAAAATTTCAATCTCGCATTTTAATCCTTCCATCCTTTTTCCTTGCTACCTTCATAGGCTTTTATGGTAATTATACAAAAGAAAAGAACAACACAGTGAAAATGTTAAACCCACGCATTCAATCCCTTTATGTGCTACCTTCATAGTCTTCAAGGGATATATTTTAACAAATAAACCTCTTTTTTGTCTCATTCCAAGAACTCCCTTTCAATCAAATCTTCAATCCGCCTTTTAATTTCCATGAATTCTGACTTAAATAGCCCTTCAAGTTCCTTAGCACATTCACTCACAAGCATTTTGTAATGTAAAACCTTTTTTACCTTCATAATCCATATTATCGATGCATCAATAAGAAAACGTTTGTCCTTATGAATATCCTCGGAGGATTTTTTCTTCTCATTTAGCAATGGCATTGGAAGTTTATCTTCCATGTTCTATCTATGAAATTAAAATTAACTTCAAAATCATCAAATATTATCACTGTGGTTGTATCTGGAATCTTCAGAATAATTTTATACTTGTCACAGGCTAGTGAATATAGAAGTCCTTCAATTTCTTCCTATGCCAAATTCAACTGCTTTTTGATGTTAGAATAACTCAACTTTTCATAGGCATTGAATAACAATAGTATTGTTGTTTGGCATTTTGTTGCTATCATTTTTATTGATCTTCTGTGAAACTTACCAATTATATAATAGGATCCCAAGGAATATATCCATTTAAGTTGTTGATGTTGGGATTCTGTAGAATAATAGTATTTAAATGCTTTAACACATCTAACCATCTATGAAGGTAAATTAATCTGAGGACACTTGTAGGTTCGCCAAAGTCTAGTTGTCAGCACTATAACAATAAAATATATTCCAAGATGAATATATCTATTTTTTTTAAGATATGTTTTGAATTTACTTTGTCCCTCATGCGATCTTGTCCAATTCGTAAGCATGCCAACAATATGCGACGTTAATTGACCGCCATATTTCTACTTCAGCTTTGACAATATGATCCGCTCATGACCAACATTTGTAATTTGTGAAACAAAATTCTTCGAGCTAATTTTTCCCTGTAGAATTCAGCAAACAGATTTTTATTCCATATATACTCCAGAAATTCCACCAAATTTCAATTATATCGTCCCCGCTCAACTTCTCATTATTGTTATTCTTTTAAGTACATTATCACATAGTGCAGCCAACCATTATGCACTGCGATCCAAATATTGGAAGAAATCGACCATTCAATGGAGCATCGACTTGAAAGTTTTCCAGCGTTTGCATCTCGCGCAAGTTCCAAGTGTTAATATATGGCATGCCCATCTCTACAAAAGTCCTTTTTTCACGCCATCGAACAAGGATTCCAGCCCGGAGCAGCATACACGCAGACATATGTCATGGGTGTACACCGGTAAAGATGTCAAGCATAGATGAAAGCGGTAGACAATGCTTAGCCTGACCAATTTCAAAATGATACACCTTTGGTGTAAATATTAGTGAAGGTGTGAAGGCCCAAATCGAACAAGGATTCAAGCTCAAAGCAGCATACACGGGGGCAGATGTCATGGGTGTACTGGTGAGCCCTGATATTGCACCAAGAGTGTTGCAACTCCCAGGGGTTGCCCTACTTTACTTTATCAACCTGGGGTTCGTACAAACTTGGAGGTGACAGTGTTATATACACAGCAAATGCATTTTTCTTATGTCATCCTCTTCTGTTACGAAAGGGTGTTATTTCTTAAACTATGATAACAACTGGAAAGTAAATTGCTGGAAGGAAATGATAGAAAGGAAACTAACTAAATTGCAAAAAGGAAATGACGGAAATGAAACTAATTTAATTTGCAAAAAGGAAATGAAAGAAATGAAACTAATTTAATTTGCAGAAAGGAAATGGCAGAAGGGAAACTAATTTAAATTTCACTTAACTTGGCCAATCAGCTAAACACACCCTGCTCTATCTATCATGCTCCTATCTATGCATCTATTCATTACCTAATTCTAATTTTAAGAGGTGTTGCTTGCAGTTTGGAGAAGAAAGGGGTAAAGGTGATAATGGAGGGCTTAACCACATGAAGCAAGGCTTAGGGGAGTGAAAAAGGGGTTTAAAACTTTATTAAAACTTTTCATATCACAAAAATGAGTTGGAGAGGGAGGCTTTTAAAAGTGCGATGGCAGAGTTGTAAGAGGGGGTGGCGATGCGATATGCGATATGTGATATCGCAATATCGCAATGCTGGTGGAGAAGTGGAAGTGCAGTCGGGAGGAAAGTGTGAAGTGTGAGGCACAATGGGTGACGAAAGTGCGACATGTGAGATATGATATCGCAAAGCTGGAGGAGTAGCAGAAGTGTTGTTCGGGAGCGGGAGAGAAATGCGATATGCGATGGGGATAGAAACTACGAAATGTGATTTGCGATAAGGATAACGTGGCAGAGTGCTACAATAATGTCGCAATCGGCGGTTGGGAGCGATAAGTTTTAACAAAGAGGGAGCGAACTGCGATATGCGATGGGGATAGAAACTGTGAAATGTGATTTGTGATAGGGATGACGTGGTGGAGTGCTACAGTAATTTCGCAGTCGGGGGTTGGGAGCAGTAAGTGTTAACGAAGACCAAGTGGAGCAAGCGATTTGCGATTTGCAGTAAGTCTTTTAAAGGAAAAAGGGAAAAGGTTAGTTTCTAAAGGTTTTTGAATATTTTTGTGATAATCGACAAGGGTAAGGCGAAAGGGTTATATGAACTATCGCAATCGGAGATTGGAAGTGGAAAGTATTAACGAAGGCCAAGAGGATTTGTGATTTGTGATAGAGAGAAGTACAGTTGGAGGTCGAATTATAATGCAAGGGCGAAGGTCGAATTCTAATGCATTTGTAAGCGCTTTTTGGAATGAGAAGGGCGATAGCTGCAAAGAAGAGGAAAAGGATTGAATGCATGGCGTAACATCACTGCTCATGTTGTGAAGACAGAGATGGAAAATGAAGCAAGAAGGCACCACAGAGCTGCTCTGGGGCTTTAACACTAGTTCTTGCAATCAACCCTGCTAACTTATACACAAAGAAACAGACAAATGCGTGAAAATACAGTACAAAAGGAAGGTTGAAAATGGTAATGCGACTCTACTCTAATATCAAAAACAGTGAACATAAATCAATTTTTGGGTCTGTGGGAAGGTTCACCCTTCTTGAGCTCTATTGAAAGATATGAGAAGGGAAGTCTTGATCCACAAATTTTAGAATTTTCTCCTCTATTCTATTACTCATAAGCAAATGAAACCTACAGCAGCACACTGAAAGCAAAAACTAAGCAGCGATGAAACTATTAGAAGCAGAACTAATTGAATGGAAGAAAGCAAAGAACAAGTACAACAGTGAGGCTGAGGCACATGGATTGGGCCCTAACCCACACACCTAGCTCTCTAGAACTTAAATCAGTAAAATGAAATTAGTTTTCTCATTTCATGAAATAATAGTCTCATACATTTATCAAAGTTTAATTACTGAGTACAATAATCAAAAGCTCAATAGCTTGCTGCAAATTTCCCAATAGAATCGAATCCTTCCTAGTTCTAGCTATTCTCTATTTATTCTAAAGGGGAGCTACCAACAGCTCCCTAGAAAATAGTGATTGAGTCCACTTTGAATCCAAGTAAGCCATATATCAAGTGCACTTTGGTCTTTGAGCTGCTTGGCTGCCTCTGGAATTCGATTTGTTGGAGAGAATCCTTGGGGATCCTTTGGCTACCTTCCAGAGTTAAGGAGGCTGGAAAACCCTCCTATAATTTCTCCTTGTTGTATCCTCCAAGCCTTTATGATAAATCCTCATAAAAACGCTAATTACTCGTGATTTTCTGCACTCAACCTCATATTAGGAACTCAGTCTATGTTAGCCTTAATCACCACTTATACTAGTATCATAAAACCAAATAATAATAAAAATGCAAGAAAAAGAGATTTAAGGAGGCAAAAAGGTGACCATTAGCCCCTCCAAATATGTCTAATGATGGATCTCATCATCACTCCCCTACTGAATTGTTGCTCATCCTCTGAGCAAATAATCCTCCTCATGCATTTTTCAAGGCTTTGACAGCCCCCCTGACTTCTTGAGGAGGAAGTGTGGGAACCCCCTCAGGGGGATAAAACCCATTAATCTTTTCTGCATTATCCTATTATCTATCTTGTGCATCTGTGTCCCTTTCATCATTCAGTCCTAGCAGCAAAGGTGGACTGAGCTTGAGACCAAGCCATTGGATCTTCTTTCCCTGCATGGCCCTCTTGTATAATGGTGCCCTTTCCAAGGCACCCCTCAATCTTTCTGGAGTATGGTACTCCCTGTTCTTGAGGTTGTGAGTGAGGTTTTTCCATCTCCTCTAGTTGGCCATACTGCACTCATCTTCTATCTTCCTAGAAACATCATCAAAGTGGCCTATTACCTGTGTTTTAGTTTGGAGGTAGCTTTCAACTAGTGCAGGGTCCCTTTCAATCTATCGACGGTTAAGGATGACTCCTCTTGGGCTGAAAAATTATGGTCCGATATTTAAGGGTTCTCTATTTATTCTTCTCATGACCCTCCATATCGCTTTTTCTCTAGTGTCCTCATTCATCATGCAAGATACTAGATCCATCAATGCATATCCCCCATTGTCGAATTGGGGTCCCAAGTATCCAGATTTGTCAGCACGAGGTTATGCACATAAAACTTTTCCATGTTTTCCTGATCAGCCATGTTAGCTTGCTTGTAGAAATCCATAAATTTCCTACAATATTGGAAAGGTAGGGGTCCATGGGAGGCTATGGTTTTGATTTGAAATAGGAGTCATTGCTCCTTGAGGTACACAGCATATGAATTAGTAGGGAATCTGTGCTAAAGGGACTCTATGCACAAGTCTGCCATGGTGGCTACTTGTTGCCCTTTTTGCTACAATTTATCCTTTACTGCTATATTATCCGCATGTGCCATCTGCAGCTGCTCCTTCAGAACTGTCTCTCTGATTCTTTCCTCCTCCCTTAGTAATTCTTCAATGAAGATGGGGATCTTGGGAGGAGTTTCTGGCCCTTTCTGACTTACCCTTTGACTCTTTTTAGTTCTGAAATACATAAAGGTATAAATTTTTCTCTTTTTGCTCAAAGAAGCTAACGTGGCAAATTCCTCTTGGTTTTGAGGGGATGTTGGGTTGTGTTGTGAGTCTTCTTCTTGCTCACTTTCTGCTACCTTTATGACTTCTGTCTCTATTTCCATTTCTTCTGTTTCTCTTCTATTTATTCTTCTTCTGCCTCTTCTTCTCCTTCTTTTCTAAGGCTAGGAGTATAATTCTACCTCATTTGGGTTGCTATAAAAGCTTCCCTTGGTCCCTTGCTATTGTGTCTGATATGTGATATACTTCGGAAGATAGCCCAACTGCTGGTGATGTTTTTATGTTGTTGTTGCTGCATGATGTTCAAATACACAATGCAAACTTAGTATTGTTATGTTGCGGGCTCCCTTCGGTCTCTTTCCCTCAAAAATTCTCAATTCATTGGTTTGGATGAAACGGGATCTCCTTTTATTAGACTGCGCAACTAATTTTGGAGTGCTTATGCAACTCGAGCTCAACTCCAGTTTCCGTTAGAGACCTTTTTTTCCTTCTCTCTATTAATTCATGATGGTCTGCATGTTTCCTCCTCTCGTTCTCCTCTACCCCAATTGATTTAATTTTTTTTCATGCCCAGGTGGCATGAAATTGCAGTTCTCCCTAGTCATACTTCACGATGGTGGCCAAGCTAACTGGTCACCTTTCTGCCTTCTAAATTCCAAGTCTTTGCATTTAATTATTTCTGGCTATTATGAATGCACGACAAGGGGTGAAAGGCTATACCTGAGCTTACCTGTTTTTTTCAAGGTGTTTGCAGGAGCTGGGTTGAGGAGACAAGCTTTTTAGATGTTGCGTTCTTCACTACTTTCATGTTTTCTGAGTGAGTAACTTGTTGAATGAGCAGCTCTCTAACTGAGTTGATGATATTTTCATGTTATTTCTTCCTGTTGTAGATGTTGCATGGGGTGCTTCAGATGCCATGGGTGGCATTCTCGTTCTCCTGGAGTCTATTATGCAGCTTTCCTTCTTGTTTTTCTTTGCAGTCCATGAACAACTTTGTTTTTGAAGGAACTTTCTGATGTTTGTAGCAGTTTGTGGCTTTCTTTCTTTTGCTACATTATGCTCAGGAATGGAGGAATATGGTGTATGGAGGTGATGCAAAGAGTTATGGAAATGAATGGAGTGAATGATGGGATGGATGGTAAAATAGAAGGGAAGAGAAGAAGATGATTACATCCATGTGTTTCTAGAAACCATTAATAACCTTCAAAACAACAAACACAGAAAACACAGAGATGCAGATGTATTTCTCTCTTATTTTTTTTCTTTTTTTCTTTTTTTGAAAGCAAGTGGGCTGCCTCCATCGAGGTTTTCAACCCACGACCTTTCCTTGAGCGCCTTAGAGAGGTTTTCACCCATGGATATTTATTCTTTTCTTTTCTCTTTTTTTTGTTTTTTTTTCTTTGTTAGGAGGTGTTGGAAACTATGTAGTTTCCCATTACATACACCTCTCTGCTTATTTAATTTATGAACTATGCCTTGGATAAGGGCTTCTTGTAAATTTTAAGTCTATGGCCATTGACAAGCAAGGGGATTCCTTCATCATCTATGGTCCTGATTTGAACTGCGCCATTATAAAAACAATTTTCCACCATGTAAGGTCCCATCCATCTTGTCATCAATTTGCCCTTAAAGTATTTAAACCTTGAATCATACAACAACGCCCAATCTCCTTCTTGGAATGCCTTCCCCTTGATTTTCTTGTCATGTCGTACCTTCCTTTGCAGTTGAACTACCTCTGTGTGAAGAAGTGCTTGCATTCTGAATTCATTCAATCCATTTAGTTGCAGCATTCTCTCTTTTTGGGAATTCGATAGATCTAGATCTAATTCATCTACCATCTTTGAAGTATTGAATTCAAAATCAACTAAGAGTAGTGCTTTCTTACCATAGACTAGTTCATAAGGAGTGAATCATGTTGTTGTCTTCCAAGTAGTGTTGTTTGCCCAAGTAGCTTCTACCAATCTGTTTGCCCAATTTTTAATGTTGCTTCTCACAACCTTGGTGAGGATACTCTCTAAAGCTCTGTTAGTTACTTCTACTTGGCCATTCGCGTGTGGGTGATAGGAAATAGAAGTTCTATGCTTAATCTTGTGCTTTCTCAAAATATTTTCAATGAGGTGAGACGTAAATTGTGCTCCATGATCAATGATTATTTCTCTTGAGTACCCAAACTTGTAAAACACATTCTCCCTCGGAAATTTTTCTACTTTCTCCTCAGTTTCTACCTTCACTTCTTTTCTTTCAACCCGCTTTGTCAAGTAATCAATGCAGACTATAATATACTTCTTTTGTCTGGATGGTGGATCGATAGGTCCAACAAGGTCCATGCCCCACTTGTCAAATGGCTCAAGAGCCACCTAAGGGTGCAAAGGTATCTCATCCCTTTGTGCGGGTTTCCCAATCCTTTGGCACTAGTCACACCTACTGGCGTATCTTCTTGAATCTTGGTGAAGGGTAGGCCAATAGTATCTTGCCTGCAAAACTTTGTAAGAGTTCTCTTTGCAGAAAAGTGGCCTCCACATGGGCTGTCATGACATGCAGAGAGGATATCAAAAACTTATTCCTCCCTCACACATATCCTGAGGATTTGATCAGGGCCTAGCTTGAAAATATTTCCCCCAATCCATGTGAGAGGGGCACTTTTTCTAATGATTCTTCTCCTCTCCCTGAATGAAATATTAGGAGGGATTTTCCCAAAAACCAAGTAGTTGGCTATATCAACAAACCATGGTGAGAGTGCTGATATAGCAAAGAGATTCTCATCTGGCAGTTGGTCATCCACCATTCCTTCTTCACCTACAGGGAGAGCTAACCTAGACAAAAAATCTACAACAACATTCTCCTTTCCAGGTTTATCAACAATAGTCAAATCAAATTTTTGCAGAAGTAACAACCATCTAATTATCCTAGCATTAACCTCCAGTTTGTTCATTAAATACTTTATGGCTTCATGGTCAATGTGAACAAAGGTCTTATATCCAGTTACATAATGCCTAAAATTGTTCAAATCATGGACAATGGCTAACATCTCCTTCTCAGTAACAGTATAATTTAGCTCGGCCTTGGACAAGTTCTTGCTGATGAAATAAATGGCATAAGGGATTTTGTCCTCTAATTGTCCTAAGGATGCCCCTACAGCTTTGTTGAATGCATCAGTGTGGACATGGAAAGGCAGAGTCCAATTTGGACCTCGGAGGATGGGGGCAGTAGTCAACTTTTCCTTAATGAGCTCAAAAGCCTCTTAACAAGGACTAGACCAAATAAACTCAGAATCTTTGGCCAATAACCCAAATAATGGTGAAGCCATATTGCTGAAATATTTAATGAACCTTCTATAGTAACCAGCTAAGCCTAAGAAACTCCTGACATCTTTACGATTTTGAGGAGCATGTACCCTTTTGATGATAGTTATTTTGTTCGGGTCTACCTGTATTCCTGCTTGGGATATGGAGTGTCCTAACACAACTCTTGCTTTATTCATGAATTCACACTATTCCGGGCTTAAGGAGAGATGCATCTCAATGCACCTTCTTAGTAATTTACCCAAATTGGAGAGATATTCCTGGAATTCATCCCCATATGGTGTTAAATCATCCATGTATATTTCAACAGAGTCATGGACTAATTCAGAAAAAATGCTCAAGACAACTCTTTGGAAGGTGGCTAGGGCGTTCCACAACCCAAAGGGTAGGACTCAATAAGCGAAGGTACCCCAAGAGTAGGTGAAAGTAGTCTCATCCTGGTCTTCAGGGCTGATTTGAATCTGATTGTACCCACTGAACCCATCTAAGAAGAAAAATAACCACTTCCCTGCAAGGCCATCTAGGACTTGGTCTATAAAAGGAAAAGGGAAATGGTATTTCTTGGTGGCTTTGTTAAGTTCTCGATAATCAACACAAAGTCGACACTTCCCATTCTTCTTTGGGACTAGGAGAAGAGGAGATACCCACTCATTGTCGGATATAGGATATATGAACCCTGCATCCAATAGTTTCTGCAGCTCTTCTTTGACTATGTCCTTCAGAGCTAGGTTCATCCTTCTTTGGGGTTGCCTCACAGGCTTGCATCCTTATTTGATGTAAATGTGATGTCTGTATACTGAAGGATGCACCCCTTTCATGTCCTTGTAATCCCAAGCAAATGCATCTAGATTTTCTTTCAAAAGTTAGCATAGTTGCTTCTCTTCTTCATTCAAGAGGTTTGGGTTGATTTTCAGAGATCTAGATGGGCCAAACTCAATAGCCTTGGTGGTTTCATAGGTTGAATCAACTGAGTGCGCTTCCATCCAAGGTTGGATTTAAAAATCTTTGACTAAGGTTTCGAGAGGAATTTTATTGGAGAAATGGTTTTGAATGGCATGGTCGATGAGTTCATCTTCATCAACCTACCCCCCTCTAAGCATAGCATCTATGGTAAACATAGGGGCAGTGTTATATAACTCATCTTCTTCATCCTCCAACTATATAGGTAGATCATGATCAATGGAAGGTTGGGCTGGAGGATATAACACTAGCTGTTTCGACAAAGGCCCATTTTTTATTGTCATGTTTCCGGCCCGACAGCTAATATAAGCATCTGTAGTGGCTAACCAAGGTCTCCCTAAGATGAGATGATAACCATTAAACTTGGTTTTTTGGTGGCAGGACCAGAAAATATGTAGGATACCCCCAACAGTCAATGGTAACCATAACATCCTCAACAATTCCTTCAGGTGTTACTATGGACCAGTCTGCAAGTTACAAAACTGTTGTGGTTTTCCTCAAAGTCCCTTGGAGATTAAGTTTCAACATAGCTTCCTTGGTCATGACATTGATGGCAGATCCTAGATCAATTAGAGTGTTGGGGACTATGACACCACCTATGTGCACATCAACAACTAGACTACCAGGGTCCAGGTACTTTAGAAATATCACCCTTCCCAACATTAGGTTAAACAGTTTTCCTACCACATTGATGGTGGGGGTATCTCTCTTCCTTCTCCCGAGTTTCTTGAAGCAATTTTATTTGATGAGCCTATTATAGATAGGGACATCCTTAATGTCCTGGATAAGTGGTATCTTGACACACAAATTTTCCAATTCTCCCAGGATTTTAGCCTCCTCTGGGGTGTGCTGACTAGGGTGGATCAAGCGCTCAGGAAAAGGAGGTTGTTGGATCTCAGTGTTACCTTATACCTTTTCCTCCTCAACCTCTATAGGTGGAGATGGAGGATGGTTTTCTGGGAGTACTCTTCCTGACCTAAGATTAACCTCCTGTATCTCCACAACATAAGTTGGATATGATGTTTCTCCATTGGGAGCCTGTTGTGCCTATCTATTTTTCAGGTTCGGATTGGGTTGTGCACATATTTGAGGTAGCCTAGGTGGAGCAACATGAGTAAGCTGAGTTTGGGGTTGGGGTGGAGGCATTAGAGCAGGTAGTTGATTGTGTTGAGGCCTCCACCCTTTGGATGGATTGTTCCACTGAGGTTGTTGTGGAACATACTACTGAAATGGTTGATTCACTGGCTAAGGATGATATGGAAGGTTGTAAGGCCAAGAAGGAGGTCTAAACCAAGATGGAGGAGTGGGGGTGTACCAAGGTTGCATGGGTGCACTCTTATTTTTGTGATAGTAAGAGTAAGGTGCACCTTGCATACCTTTTTGATATGGTCGAGGGCCTTGAGGCCTTCTCTGGTTGATGAAACAAAGTTGCTCTAGAATTGCTTCCCCACCTTGATATACAGCCTTAAGTCCAGGTAAGGAGGGACACTTGTCTTTGGCATTATTCTCCTCATAGACTAAGAAAACCTCCATGACATTCAATGGAAATTCATTTCTTGGGTGCTTTCGGGTACATCTGGGACAAAATATGGCCAGGGCTCTCTCTCCTTCCTCTTGCTTCCTTTTGACCTGCATTGTGTCCATTTGCAAAGAAAGCGTGTGTAGCATGTCACTCTTGAAGTCCTCTAGCATGTTTCCAATCTCATGCTTTATGGAGGTGGAAGAGGAAGGGGTATTGGATGTGTTTTGGCCAGCTCTACCTGTCTTCCTAAATGCCCTAGAATGGTTCTGAAAGACAGTTTTGATTGTTTCATAAGGCAGTTGGTAGATATCTCCTCGTGATAACATATTCAAGGTTTCTATAATATATTCTCTGATCCCTCGAAGAAGTACACGTTTAAGTGATGCAGGATCAAGGTATAGTTGGCTCTCTTATAGTCTAATTGAAACCTCTCTTCATAGTCCTCTAGGGATTCATCAGGCCCTAGATTCATCCTAAATATCTCATCCTTAGTTTCCTTGAACCTACAATAGTCTCTATACTTGTTGTTGAAGGTCTCTTGCATCTGTGCCCAGATGGTGATGTTGTCCCCAGGCAGACCCATGAACCAGCGCAAGGTTGCATCCTTAAGGGTGGATGGGAATAGCTTCAACTTCTGATCATCGAAGGTGTAGTCATAAGTCCTACAGACAATAGAAAATTCAAACATGAATGTGTCAGGACCCTCAGAGGTAAGTCCATGAAAGTGTGGAAGAGCTGAGGGGCTAATGTTTTTCATCTTAGTTTCCCCATCTGCCTCTTTTATGGGTAAGGCTCTCTGGATCCCAACCATGGTTAAGATTGGTGAAGTAGGTCCCTCAATTGGACCAAGGTTGAAGGGTGGCTAGGAGGTGATGTGGGGGTTTTAGGTAATATTTTCCTTTGAGTATTCCTACTCCTATGAGGCATGAAAATTAGATCTTTTTTTTTTTCAATATTTATGAAATAACACAAAAAGAAAGGAAAGCAAAAAATAATTCTACAACAAAATCAAAGCATCTACTAGACACCTCCCCGGCAACGACACCAAAAAGTGGTGAGCCATGGTATTGCACCAAGAGTGTTGCAACTCCCAGGGGCTGCCCTACTTTACTTTATCAACCCGAGGTTCATACAAACTTGGAGGTGACAGTTTTATATACACAACAGATGCATTTTTCTCATGTCATCCTCTTCTGCTTTATGAAAGGGTGTTATTTCTTAAACTATGATAACAACTGGAAAGTAAATTGTTGGAAGGAAATGACATAAAGGAAACTAACTTAAATTGCAGAAAGGAAATGACAGAAATGAAACTAATTTAATTTGAAGAAAGGAAATGATAGAAATGAAACTAATTTAATTTGCAAAAAGAAAATGGCAGAAAGGAAACTAATTTAAATTGCACTTAACTTGGCCAATCGGCTAAACACACCCTACTCTATCTATCATGTTCCTATCTATGCAGCTATTCATGACCTAATTCTAATTTGAAGAGGTGTTGCTTGCAGTTTGGAGAATAAAGGGGTAAAGGTGCTAATTGAGGGCTTAACCACATGAAACAAGGCTTAGGGGAGTGAAAAAAGGGGTTTAAAACTTTATTAAAATTGTTAATATCACAAAAATGCTTTGGAGAGGGAGTATTTTAAAGTGCGAAGGCGTAGTTGTAAGAGGGGGGTGGCAATTCGATATGTGATATGTGATATCGCAATATTGCAATATCGCAACGCTGGTGGAGAAGTGGAAGTGTAGTCGGCAGGAAAGTGCAAAGTGCGAGGTGCAACGAATGACAGAAGTCTCATATGCAAGATGCGATATTGCAATTGCAAGATTGCAAAGCTGGAGGAGTAGCGAAAGTGTTGTTCGAGAGCGGAAGTGATGGGGATAGAAACTGCGAAATGTTATTTGCGATGGGGATGACGTGGCGGAGTGCTACAGTAATGTCTCAATCGACGGTTGGGAGTGGTAAGTGTTAACGAAGCAAGAGTGAAATTTGATATGCGATGGGGATAGAAACTGCAAAATTTGGTTTAATATAGGGATGATGTGGCAGAGTGCTACAGTAATGTCCCAATCGGCGGTTAGGAGCAGTAAGTGTTGACGAAGACCAAGTGGAACAAGTGATTTGTGATTTTCGGTAAGTCTTTTAAAGGAAAAAGGGAAAAGGTCGGTTTCCAAAATTTTTCGAATATTTTTGTGATAATCGAAAAGAGTAAGGCGGAAGGGTCATATGAACTATCACAATCGGAGCTCAAAAGTGGAAAGTATTAACGAAGGCCAAGAGGATTTGTGATTTGCGATAGAGCGAAGTACGATAGCGGTAGTTTTGAGGAGCAAGGGCAGAGGTCAAACTCTAATTCATTCGTAAGCGTTTTTGGGATCCGAAGGGAGGCGGCTACAAAGAAGAGGAAAAGGAGGGAATGGAGGGCGTAACAACAGTGCTTAGGTTGTGAAGACAGAGATGGAAAATGAAGCAGGAAGGCACCACAGAGATGCTATGGGGCTTTAACACTAATTCTTACAATCAACCCTGCTAACTTATGCACAAAGAAATATACAAATGCGTGAAAATACAGTACAAAAGGAAGGTTGAAAATGGTAATGCAACTCTACTCTAATATCATAAACAGTGAACAGAAATCAATTTTTGGGTCTGTGGGAAGGTTCACCCTCCTCGAGCTCTATTGACAGAGATGAGAAGGGAGGTCTTGATCCACAACTTTTAGAGTTTTCTCCTCTATCTATTACTCATAAGCAAATGAAACCTATAGCAGCACATTGAAAGCAAAAACTAAGCAGCGATGAAACTATCAGAAGCAGAAATAACTGAATGGCGAGAAGCAAAGAACAAGTACAACAGTGAGGCTGAGGCACATGGATTGGGCCCTAACCCAAACGCCTAGCTCTCTGAAACTTAAATCAGTAAAATGAAATCAGTATGTTCATTTCATGAAAGAATATTCTCGTACATTTCTCAAAGTTTAATCACTAAGTACAATAATAAAAAGCTCAATAGCTTGCAGAAAAGTTCCCAATAGAATCGAATCCTTCCTAGCTCTAGATCTGCTCTATTTATTCTACATGGAAGCTACCAACAACTCCCTAGAAAATAGTGATTGAGTCCATTTTGACTCCAAGTAAACCATAGATCAAGTGCACTTTGGTATTTGAGTTGCTTAGCTGCCTCTGGAATTCGAATTGTTGGAGAGAATCCTTGGGGATCCTTTGGCTGCCTTCGAGAGTTAAGGAGGGTGGAAAACCCTCCTATAATTTATCAAGCTCTAGGGTGTATGTGCATAACTATAGATTTACAACGTTAAGAAGTTAGCTCAAAATATTTATTGAGCATCTAGTTATGATAATTTGTGGCACCATTGAAGAAAAATGTAAGTTTCTATCTCTTTAATTATTATTAAAAAAATAAGAAATATAATTTTTTAAGATATAGAAGATGAAAATACAATTATAATGCACAACATTATATATGAAGATTTGAAATAAGTTTGGAAATTTGTTGCTTGAGAAAACAAAGACCAATTCTATAATTTTACATCGAAATTCAATGAAAATATATAAAATTGTAGTAAAATTCTCTAATTTAATGTTTAAACATTACTATGTTAGATATTTGTGTTATTTTAACATTATATTTGTCTTATAAATATTTATTATGTGGAGAAGCATTCTATATCTCAGTATGGAACAGATGTGTAAGTGTTAGGTGTAATGTAAGAAATATAATATGTCAACATATTTTAAATATTTTATTTTAATTTAATTTTATAACATTTTTTAACTTAAATCTAAAAGCAAAAAGGAATAGGGAAATGTGATGGTGTAAAATAATAATTATGTAACCATATTTAAATTTAGTTTGTAAGCACATAAAAACTTAATATTTATAATAAACTTACAATATAATAAGATTCCTAATCATTGACATTCATCCCCATTTTACTTGATTTTAATTTATAAAAGAAAAATTAACAACTAAAAATTAATAAATTGGAAAAATATAAAGTACAAAACCATTGGCTTTAACAAAAATATGGGAAAAAACTAATAGACTAAATAAATTTGAAGTATAAAAGCATTGATTCTAACCTAACCATAGGCAATAATACTTTTCTTAAAAGCTACTTTAACACAATTAAATCTAATGAGTAAAAATGAATGGTTTTGTAAGTTACAGAGTCAGAGTGATATTTATATATGATATTTAATTTAATATAAATTAAAAATTCATAATTTAATAGTATTTTTAAAATAAGTTAAGATTAATAAAAAATAACTAATATTAATGTGTAGTTAGATTTGACCATTCAAATTTACATACTAATTAACTTATTATAGAAAATATGTGTTGTTAGAAAATTAAATCACAAGCAAAGGAACACATAAAATATTGTGAAAACAAAAACACATTAATGCATAAAACAAGAGAGACACAGATATATGTGGTTCACCCAATTTGGGCTATGTCCACAAAGAAACGACCAATCCTTCCTTTTATATTATCCAACAAAATGAAGAGATACAACCTACAAAAGATCTGTTGTAATTTCATCTTCGCTCTCACATAGTCTTCTCTCTTTGTCTTGCTCAGAATAATAATACTTAGCCGTAATACAATTCCCTCATATAAAATGAGGGTTTCCTTCAAGGCAAAAAAATGTAAATTAACATAACTTCTATCGTAAGATCATCCGCCTAACGAATGACCTAGATTGACTACAAAATTACAATATTTTACAAGGCAAATTTTCATCTATTTTTAGCTTCAGGGGTGCTTCCCTCGGACCCCCCAGCCGAGAGGGATAGGCCCCCTCGGACCCCTGTGGGGAGGACAAGTCTGTCCCCCTCCCTTGCAGGGGTGCACATTCTTCCTAAGGTATACGTCCAGTAGAAACAAGACCTCTAAATCAGGGAGATAATCAGGCTCCACACCCGACATGTACTCGGTCCATTAAACTAATTAAACTAATCAATGTAATATATATATATATATATATATATAAGAGACTTTAACAATAATTATAGTAAATAATATATATGAAAGTACAACACGTTTTTTTTAAGGTGCATAATCCATTTATGTATCCAAAATTGTAAGAAATCACAATCTTGCTAGAAATTGTATCGCTAGATTCCGACCAAAAGATCATTTCCTCTATTAGTTAGACTAAGCTGAATTGAATTTAAGATAATAATTAATTTATATTAGTTTACAAGTTTAAATTCCAACAACTAAAGTTAATGTTTTAAAAACTAATAAATACATATTTATTATTATTTTTTCAATTTTTTTTATATAAAGGAAATAAATACCTTTATATTATCAAACTGAAGAACGAGCCAATACCCTTACATTCACATCTTGTTCATCTTTTGTTGCACACAAAAAATGATCTAAATACTTTATATCGCTACCATGCCTATATACTATAATGTTAGCTAAATTAAGCTTATATTGTATTCAAGACATGCCATTATAAAGCATTGTTTTACATAACATGAAGAAAATCAAAATTTAGACTTATAAAGACTAGTTTCTTGGAGGTTCTCCACTTACCATCGTTGTGTCGTTTCTTGCCTTTGTGTGAATTGGAATCTCTTTGGTTGTCGGCTCCTCAAGCTCATTTACATTGTCCACGTCAGGAGGAGGGAGGTCATGTAAGCCGAAAACTTCCTTGAGAACCCTGACTGCAACTGCTCCCACCGTAACCTCAATGCCTTCTACCTTTCCCGCAAGAGTATCAACCTTCCTTTCCAAATTCATAACCAGAAGTTGAAGCTTCTCCATGTCTTCCCTCATAATTTGAACTTCTCTCATCGATAGCTAAAAGTGAGATATTTCCTCCTCTAGAACCTAAGCCCCAACACCACCATGATTTTTTGAGTTCTCTACCATTATTGCCATGTCTTGAGTTGCTCCCAACCCCATTGCACTTACTGAATCATAGGGCGTCAGTCTTGGCTTCAAGCTAATTGTAAGAAAGACACGATGAAGGTCCACTCCAACTTTTGGTCATTTATAACCGAGCTCACTCCTCCTATATATCTTTGATTTCCCTCCTGAGCATTGAATGCCTTTGCACATCCCTCGCTCGATGACTTCATCCCAGTCCTGCATCCTTTCCACATTCCAATGATCCATATTTTTGCATTTACTCTGACTGTGAAGGAATACAAGTCTGACCAGATGAATGTTATGATTTATGCACAGGGAATGTCTGCATGTGTCCTGTGTGATGCCAAGTGCTATCATCTTTGAACATTTGTACACCTTACCTGTCGTGTGATCTTCTCCTGAGGGTCGTCATTTCATGTCCTTCATTGAATTCATTACCAGATATTTAATGTCTTCCCAAACTTGCCTTTGATCCATGTCACTTTGTCCCATCAACGCTTAATAATTCCTATTATGACTTTAATGTAATTAATGGGAATCATGGGATATGATAATAGGTTTTGTCAGCTTGATTAAGTAATAATTCACCTTGTTCTAGGCAAGTGCCAATGTTTGTCTGCTCATCAACAAATCCATTATTTTCTCTTCTTGCGTGATAAAAAATAATGGAGTCAAACTTTGTTACTTTTTATCACCGTAGTCTAAAGAAGCCGCGTTTTGACCCAAAATCCGAGAACGATTTTCAGAAAATCCGGCAAAGATTTGCCCAGAAACTTGTTTTAAGTTGTTAAACATTAGTATTTTGAGTGCCCCAGGGGTTTTTGATAGTGCTGAATCCATTTCCACTATCAAAAATGGATTCCAAGCACTGCAACTACCTGTTTTTTTGCAAATTTAGTTGACCGGATTCCGGCGGATTTCTGCCGTCCGGGCCAAAACGCGGCCTCGGTAGACAACTCCCTTTTTATCTAATCCTCATATCCATGGGATGTTAAACATTCTCACAAGGCTCCTTTTGTTTATGGAATTTTTGAATGTTTAACATTGAATCTCCAACAACAAATAACTGATGAATACCTTTGTCTATGGCTAGCTTCATACCAAGCCATAAAGCCAGAGTCTCTTCCTAATTATTGGTGGAAATTCCTAGTCCCCAAGCGTATTTAATCTCTATTCATTAGTCAGGGGAAAAAATTACCCCTCCCACTCCTACCTCCCCCTATTTTTTTCCAAAATTTTCAACATAAACTACTATTAATATATTAAAATTTATATTAATTTATAAACATAATATTTAACAAACAAAACACTAATGCTTCAGTATATTTGAGACATGAAATAAAAGTAAAATTATATTATTTTTAAAACCAATCTAGATCCATCTTAACTCTGGATCAACCAAGCGCAAAGAGGGACAAAATCTCTTGAGATACAAACCTCTTTTAAAGTGAAAATAATTTTGATCTCTCTCGGCACTTGGTAGATCCGTAGTTAAAATGGATCTAGACTGGTACTTTCAAAGTTAGTCAAGTGAAATGTCAGTAATAACTTAGATACATTTTTTTCACAAATTTAGATATACAAATCCTCATATTTTCTATAAACATGGACTTAAATCTAGTAAGTGTGTTTGATGTCATTAGAAGAACTTTTGTCCCTCTTGCACATGGATAAATGACTTGCCATCATGACTTGCAATAGTAGGTCTTGGTCAAATTGATGGAAAACCAACCATTAATTAACAAACTCAAGTGTTTCTCGGTTATAATCTAACTACAAGATTTGATAGCTAGATAAATTGATAGTGAAAGGGCTAATCATATACATCTTTAAAATCTAAATTCTAGCAACTCATTATCTATTAAGGGAATTCCAATGCATATTTGCAAGAATTCTAAGTGAGTAACTCCTTTATTATGTTTATATTAAATACTTTATATATTTAGCCTTGATTTCACTACATTATTATCATTCTCATTGTATTCTAATGTGTAGAGCATATGATTTGAACTTTTACGTGTTTTAGAAAAATTCATGAGATTGCAATAACTAATTAGAGAATAAATAAAACTGAAATTTCTTATAGGAAAGGCTAGAAAATGGAAAAAATAACAATTTTATCCAACACTTTAATAAGTTTCTCCAACAAATTTTGAAGCATGACAATTATTTTGAAGCACCCACAAATTTTGAAGCATGACAATTATTTTGAAGCACCCTTAAACATGATTTTTCAATTTTGAAGCATGACAATTATTTTGAAGCACCCTTGAACATGATTTTTCTTTAATGGCATTGGCATAGTACACAATGAATTTCATAGTGTCACTCTTCTAGTTGGCATTGGGCAACTAATTACTTCTGTGTTCTTAGGATGTTGCTTAGCCCTAATATTTATGCATATTAAGAAATTTCTAAAAACGCTAATAAAGAAAAAGTGAGAGCCAAACTTTTTCTCTTAAACTTAAGAGAAACACTACCACCTTTGCAAGAAGTCTTAAATGATTGGTAGGTTGGAGCAAATGATAGTTTTTAAAACATAAATGATACCTAACATGTTTAAGGAAAATGATATTACCCAAAACTTCCACAATCGGTTAACTATTGTACATGGTAATTGTCATATGCTTAGACTCCTTTTCCAACATTTTCGATACTTTTCTATATACTTTTCCACACGGTTGATGATTACGATTGGGAGTTACTACCACATGACCTCATTTGTGTTATAACCGAAGATGATAATGAAATTTTTGAAAGACTAGGTTTTTGTGGGTGGGGAATCAACATTTTTCTATTAATTTTTCATTTGAGATATTATCATTTAATATAGTAAATTTACAATATTTTAGAAAAAAAATAATAATGAAACATTTTGAAATGGTATTTTATTTATTTTTGAATTTGTATTTATTTTAATCATTTAAAATGTTCTTTCATTGTTCTAACAAATTATTGTTTTACAAGTTAAAATGGCCCACCAAATATGAAAGAAAAAATATTTAATCTGGATATGGATATAACTCATATTGACTTTACTATTTAAATATATTTTCCATGATTATTACTTTTTTAAAGAGTAAATGTTATTTTATACCTTGAATGTTACAAATTTCAATTTTATATTATTGTAATAAATCTAACTTAATATGGGGTTGTAAAATTATGTCATATCTCAATTATTTTATATTATTGTAGTAAATTTAACCCATTAATATATAGAATTAAAGTTGCATGAGAGAGAGTATTTTAATCTAGATTATTATTGTGGTGATGTGTTGTTTCAAGCCTTACGTAAAAAGAAACAATTATTATTTATATTTAAACATAATGGAAATTACATTTTACATGCATTATAACCTAGCTAATTTATCTCATAGAAAATGCCAACAATTTCTTTGGAATTGAAAAACCTCAAGAAAAAATCCATTGATTCTTACACTCATAAGTGGTATCCTTCTTCACTACATGTCACCTAGTATGAGAAATAGTATACTCCATAAAACCCATCCAAAAAACAAAAAGGGATTGGTAAACCAACCATACGAGGAGTTCAAAAAATTATATATGGAGAGTCCTTTAACCAATCCATACATTATTACGAAAAGAGTCAAAATACTCAAATTTGTCACAAGTTAAAACTACATAAGAAGCACATATTGTGAACCAAAAGGAGCTTGTGCATTAAAGGAGTGCATGATAACATCATCCTTGACGACTTCCATGTGAACAATACCTATTGGGAAATGGAGACCTTCTTTTGATAGAATGTTCATGCTAAAGTTTAATTTCCCAAAAACACATGCGAAGGAAATGACATAAAAAACAAATGCTAAGTCTCAATTAAGCATTCTAAACATTTACATTTCCAACAATCTAAGTTATTACCAGAGAAGAATCTCAAAATTTTACCACCTCTTAATATCATATACCAAGGCCCACTTTAGAAGAAATTTTAAGGTAAGTTTTTAGGTTCTAAACCTACTTTTCATTTGAAAAAGTGAGAATCCAATAAAAATATAATACCTCTAGCACCACTCAAAGTAGAGTTACCTTGAGAGGAACCATTAAAGAAGCCCCATGGAATATATTTTTTAGAAGATAATGAACCTACATGTTGGGGAAGAATAGGATTTTCAACCACCTTAATATTATAAAGTGAAGTCCCCACCTAGAATATTATTTTAAAATTAGGAATGACCTTTCTCGAAAAGGGAAATGTTCCTAGCTAACCAATGAAAAAGGTAGAGTTTCGAGCTCTTTTGAACCATGGTTTCTCACCCAATGTTCCAAACAAGCTTCAACAATATTTGCATCCAATACATTATCTACATTGGTTAGTGTTTCATCTTCCTTCCACACTTGTTAAATAAAAGCATAAAGGAATGAAAAAATGAGGAATATAATCATCCACAACTCTACAAAGGTAATACATTCCAAGTCAGTGTTTGTTTCTTTTTCTTAACACATCCTATTTTAGAACATTATCTTTACGAGAAAGCCACACCAAAAAAAAAAAAAAAAAAAAAAAAATTTGGTGTATTTATCTTCCATAACAACTTCTTTTGCTTTTTGTTTTTTTTTTTCGGTGCATACATCTTCAATAAAAACTTCCACTACCTCCATACCCCTAGGAAAAATTGTGGAATAATAACCTAACCTTGCAATATATATTCTTATTAATTTATTATTGACCCAATCTAGAGAATCCTCCTCACCCCTCAATTTTGTACGATGCATTCTAAGACCATCTATATAAGAATTCCATAAAGTACATTGATCGTCATCTAATAATCCTCTTCTGCTTGCTTCTAGCCTCATGAACAACGATCTTGTGAGATTTAGTGCCCCAATTTGGTTAAGTTTCACTAGAATGTATTTTCCGTACAAGAGTATGTTCATGTCATTAGGGAAGACGGTACTCTCTCCATAGCCCAATAGTGCTTGAATCTAACCTTGAAACATTACTAAACTTCTAGGCTAAAAATACACTCAAAATTGGAAACAAATGCATTAGCACTTTCTATATATTTGAGGCATTTTGTATTGATTTGATCAGATTTCTTATCTAATATAGATAAGTCCCAAGTTTGAAATACTTATGGTCAATTATTCTCCTCTGCAGATTATCCCGGGTTAGGGATTTCCAACAAATTTTGATTGTTAGGGAAACATCAAAATAAAATTGGTTTATTTATGGGATGTTATGAATTTCATCTCCATATTATTGTGGTAAAGCCCACTTTAAATTGGGGTGTCAGAACTTAACCGACTCATATACATGATTAAGGCTCTATAGTTGTTAGAGTTCAACCTATGTTTTTATTGTAGCAATGCTTTCTCTCAACCACCACACCAGAATGTGTTGTACATTTAAACTTTAATGAGTGTTAAGGTGAATATGTCCATGGGCTTGGGTCCATAATATGTACATGTTGGCCATGACCTCTCAATGCAATACATGCAACCCCTTACTCTAGGGGATCCCATAACCACCTTCAGGCTTTTAGTAAAACCTCGTAGGAATAAAAATTGGACAATGAAAATCACCTTAAGGAGGATTTGGAGGTGGGTTTTGATACACCACACACACACGAGTCACTATCTCTCTATGCCATGAGTTCAACCTTACCTCCAGGTGCTCATATCACTACCTTAAGGTGTAAGGTAATGAATAATGGCATTTATCTTAAGGAGAACATGGTGAATGGGGTTGGACTCATAACATATATATGTGGGTCTTCTCCTACTTGAACCATAAGTTCAACCCCAACATCTAAGTGCCCCACATCATTTTAGGGGACTCTTATATTTAAGGGGCCTCATGGCTATTTCACGATGTTAAATAAAGGTTTGTGTGAATAAAATTTAGTCAATGGAATCCAATTTAAGGAGAATGTGGGGATAGACTTGAGTCAATATATGTCTATGTTAATATCACTTTTTAATACTATAAGTTTAACCCTTTTATTTTAATGTGGCCACATTTATTTTAAAATACTAAAAAAATCTACCTAAATATCCATTTGCTACTTCAAATTATTAAATAAAATCTCCAAAAAAATCTTAATAAAAATGTTTTTTTTTTTCAAATTGTGGGAAAACCTATCATAGCTCAGTTGCCAAACCATCAGTGAGGAAAACATCTCTGGCCGCTATCTGCGAATGTAGGCTGACTCATTACTGTTATTCAAGGAAAACCATGCCACCTGGAATAACCCGTTGGTGGTCCATAAGGGGGTAGGCTTTCTAATATGAACCTGAATGTTAGTTTTGTGTGGTAATTTCATCTTCAGATTTATAATTAAATTTCTGGTTACTTGCTTTATGTGCATAGGTTTCCTTGGTGTTTGTGAGTGTTAAAACACGTAAATGAGTTGAATTTTATCTTAAATTCATAAGCATAAAATCATTAAAAACAAATGCTGAACAACAGGAATAACATGTACAACAAACCATCACATCGATCCATTAACACAGTGTTTTGATGAAGGAGTTCACCCCTCTTAGGCTACATCTCCTTGGTCTAGCTTCCATGGCTTGGGCCTTTGTATTATCTCAAGTGTGAAAAAAGTGATGTTTGCATTCACCTATCGCTCCTAAAACCTGCTTCAATGTGTTCAGACTGTCCAAAACATCCATAAATGACTCTTCTTGCTCCCAATTTGGTCGAATTTTGCAAAAGTTATGGCCAAAACAGTTTGGCCTAGGAATTCTCCACTAAATATGGAGATGACTCCAGTTAAGGCCACCAAATTTGGGGGCAGCTCCGAATTTGGTGGCTCCGCTGAATTAAACTCCAGTTTAATTAATTGTATAACCGAGATTAAATGGATATAAGTGTGGATTAAATGCTAATGGAGCATGTTAACCAAATCCCATTTAAAACAGGATTAGCTCGATTTAAATATGGTTTAGTGGCTTAATAAAGCCGCATTACAATAATCCGCCATTTTAATTAACTCCGCTTCGCCTTTGGTCATAGCGCAAAGTCCTGTGGGGAGGGGGTTGGCCCCCTCCATTCCCCCACTGTTCAATACAATTGAATTGAAATATAATCGTGGGGCATATATAGTCAAGTTGTAACGTCATGGTATGGTAGTAAGAGCGGAGCGTAGTGTGGGGGATGTCATGGGGTCGAGCCCTACCTCTGCCCTTTTGCAACATATATTGTATCTTCGAATATAAAAACAAAGCTATATAATGTATATAACCTCGGACTTTGGATATATTTGAACTTTGACATATATTAAAATGCGCCACCATATAATATATTTCCACCTTTGAATATAAATACAAATAAGTTGGAAATGTATAACCCAATGTTGATGTTCGACTTGTAATATATGGTTTCCCACCATAAATAGTTAATTCGGCCATAATATAATGCAATTTATCCTTAACCTTGGTCCACTAGAGGGGGCACGTGGCAGCCCCTGGCTGCACCATGTGTCAGCCTCTGGTTGGACTATCCCCAACCATAAACAAAAAAAAAACAAAAAACAAAAAAATCAAATTCGACCTTAGGAGACACATAAAAAAATTTCACCTTCCAAACTCTCTAAAGAATCCTACAGTGACACTTGTCACAGTTTCATTGGGAGAAAACGACAGAATATTCCCAGAATATCCCTTTCTTGCTGACTGGGTTGCCATGTCACCATTCTATCCTGTTCTGCAATTTTTTTTTAGTTGTTTAGGAAAATGAACAACAGACTCTATCTTCTTCATTTGGACTTCGTTTTCGACGAAACGAATTGCGCCCGATTCATGGCGACAAGCTCTTCATTGTCATTTAGTTTACATTTGATTTCGAACACTTTCATCTTTTGGCTTTAACATTGAGCACCTGATCGCTTTCACTCTTGCCAAATGCCTCTAGGACTTGGGCCGTTAACATGTTTCCTTACGTCCAAGGAAGACGAGCTCTAAGGCAAGCAAAAGGAGTTTTAGGACATACTCCAATCCCATATTTAAAAATAAATAAATAAAGATAAAAAAATCTTTTAAACTTATTCCCCTTCAAACAATTTTAATAAAAAAGTTTATAAAATTAAATATTTGTCCAAAAATATGAAATTAGTAACTTCCCACCACCAATCTCAAACTCAATATAATACCTATCTATGCATTATTATTAAATTTTTTCAAATTACCAATATTAAAATGTACAAACTATGCAAGTAAATGCTATTAATAAAACCATATTTTCTTAAAAATCTTTACAATCATGACACTTATGATAAAATCACCGTACCCACCACTTACTTTGAGAATCAAATATTTAACAACTTGAAATGTTAGATACTTACAATAAGTGAAGAGTCCTAAATTATACACAAAAGTTTCAATAATTACATGCAGATACACATGAAGGATGTGTTATCGTTTTGTAATTTAAAAGGTTGGCAGAATAAACACAGAGGACAACATCAAAACTACTTTGGAAGTTGGGATCTAGCCCTACCAGATTTAGAGAGGGATCTCTTTTTATAATTTAACTTTGTTTTAAATATATATTAGGCTAGTTATGACTGTATTTGGTTGTTTGTTTGATTTTGATTGATTTGGTTGATTAAATCTTTATATTCCCATTGGGCAATGGAGTCAAAATATAAAACTAGATATTGCATCAATTTTTAAAAGAGTTATAACAGGGCAAGCTAGGTTGCATTCACTGGATTCATTTAGATTTTTTAAATGAATAATGGATATGGTAGAAAAGTGAATTTCAGTTGAGACTGAAAAGAAATTAAGTATTTTTCAATTAGACTTTAGTGGAAAACATTTAAATTGTAAAAGCAGCCAAAATAAGGTGTTTTAAATAACATATCCTATTCATCGCACTTCTGTTTTACAATTAAGATTTTCTGATACACAGAGAAAAGGAAAAACAATGGAAAACATAGAAACTGTAGAAACACTTCACCAGTAAACACACCACCTGAATCGTGAAAGAAGTCTTTGTATTATTGATGCTCCAACAAAACTTGGAATTTACAATTGCGCATTAGGAAAAATATGTTCATAAATCAACCTAAAATACTTCGAACAATGAAGTATTTATACTAAAATATTACAAAACTGATTACAATCAATGTTGTCTCAACATACAATTTATTATTAGCCTAAATCAAACAATAAAATCTAATTGTGACAAAAGATAGGCTTGATGTGGGTGATATGGCATGCTGGCACTGCTTTTAAGGAATCGATTGCTGAGTAAGCCTATTTGTAGGTTGCGCTGGCTGTAGTGTTGGTTGATGCGTTGTCCTATGTGTTGGCTGCAGCTAACTGTTCTTCGTTACTTTTTACTCCTAAAACTCACTTAACTTATCCCATTGATCTTCATATGGAATAGTTAACTTAATGACCTTTCTGTAGATTTCATCCACTTCAGTATACTTAGCAACAGTAGGTTTTACCATAAAGATGTGGTTTACCACATGCTATATGATAAGGTAATATCTTAATTCTTCCAAGAATGCTTTCCCTGTCATGGTGCCTTTGATATTTGAGAATTTTGTTGTGTTTCTGGCAATTTCATTCAACTTCTTCACATAATCCTCTATGTTCATCAGCTTGTCATTTGTTACAAACATAGAAGGCAGACCTTTTTGTGTTAAAGGTTCAATTCTATTGAAAAATCTATTCATAGTTATCTCTAAGCTGTGGCATTTCTCTTCCAGCTGTAGAATCAGGTTCTTCTTAGTAAGAACCTTCTACACTTCCAAATTTGTCTTTGTCCTGTGATATACTCCTAAATCATCCAGCTCATATCGGTTCTTAGAGTTTAATAACTTGATGGTGTTGTTGGCAGTAGTTGGCATGTCTCCAAGCTCCTCTTTGATGGTTTTGATGGCATCATTGGCTTTCTCTATCAACTCCTTTTGCTCAAATATAATTTGGATGTAGGGCCAGATTTCATTTATAGATTCAATGACATCAGTCCATATTATATCTTTTACTTGGCCCATTGTATTACCAATGGATGACTCCCTCTCATAATTCCGCAACCTTTCTATCAACTTTTTTGCTCTTTGTGCTTCAGCTACATGTGAGCTTTCACTTCTGGACTTCTAATCCTACAACAATTTAACTTGATCCTGAAGTTTCTTGATCTCTTCTGTATGGATTAACAGATTCTGCATTGCCTTAGTTAGTTGTTTTGCTCCATCTGTTGTATTTTTTGTAGAAGGTGTGGCTATGGGAATGGATGTAATGGGTACATCCTCCAAAGGGACCAATGAAAGCTTAGCAACCTGCTCTTTTTCTTTTATCATCTTCTCCATTTCTAATTCCATCTGCCTCAACTAAGCATTCTGCTCCAGGATGACTTTCACCATGTCTGACTTCTGAGATTTTGTTTCTTCAATTTCCTTAGTCAAAGGGTCTTTTGTAGTTGATATTTTTAGTTGCTTCCTTAATACTGCTATGTCAACATTTTTCTTATTTATTACCTTCTTTGTATCTTTAATGTTGGAAGTATCATATCCAACTCTGACCACTAAGTCTTACAAAGACTTAATTCTTGAATCCTTGGCCATAGAAGATATTTTCTCCATCTTAAGATGTGACTAGATGTTGGCTAAGGAAACCTGCAATTTGGAAAAACTCGTAGCAGTATTAGTCAGTGTAGATGAAATCATTTCACCTGTTTGTTTGTGTATCTCCATTTGATCAATGGGATGGATTTCTTTGATGTCGAATTCAAATTCAGTCTTCTTATAGTCTGTTGTTGTCTTGGGCTGTGCAATTTGTGCCTGGAGAAAGGCCATCAACATTTTGCATTTCTCATAATTGAAGGCTAACAACGGTCTGCTTTGAGAACTGGAAGTCTGCTTCCATAATTTTTTATAAGTGTTGGTCTTCAAAACTTCATTCTTCAACTTAATTTCTCTGAATGTGTCAAATATGTTCTTCTCTTTCTCTCCTGTGACAACTGTACTTGTTTGAATTTCCTGTTGTTGATCCTGTGAAGCTGTAGAAGTGGTAGGAGAGAGTGTGGTTTGTCCACCAACTTGTGAAAAAGTAGGTGTCTCTTTGGTGATTATGATGACTTCATGCTTTGAATCTTTGCTTGGGTTCACTTTGGGATTGAGCTTGGTCCTCTTCCTGTAAATGATTTTGAATTATTTGCTGGAAGTTTCAGTCATTGAAGGTGACTCTTCTTCCCTCATCCTTTTTCCTACTTTCTCCCGTGGAACAGGAATCTGTGATGTTGAAGTGGAGACCAACTACTCCTCAGCCTCTTGCAGAGTGTTTTCAGTCCACTCTAATTGGTTCATATACCTATCAATTTCGGGCCTGTGTGTATGAATGTAAGGTGTAGATTTGTTTTCTACCCTTAGCTTGGAGATGGATCCTAGTGGATCATAGGACCATGTGAAACTGAGGCTGAATTTCATTTCCTTTAACAATTTGTCTACTTCCTCCCCTGTTGTCCTGTTGTTGCAAATGAAAGGTCCTATTTCTGTTTTAATTATGAATTGAGATTTCTTCTTTGCAGACACAAAGTGGACTTCATCAACATTGAGCATTTGCCTGATGTATTCTAGGGAAAAAATCCTCATTGGGAGGAATTCTGGGAGCTTATAGGGGGCAAGCTCACAACCATAGATCCTTAATTCTGTGTAATTCTGGTATAAATACCAGTCTCCTATCTTTGTTTGGTCTAATAATAGTAAAATATTCCTGATGTCTTCACTGATTCTTGGCTCAGAAGTGCTACTTAAAAGACTGATTGTTGGATGTACAAACAGTTCAATGAATTGTTTGTATGAATACTCTTTTTGTTCGTTCATCACCATTGTAGTCCAGAAGATGACAGACTGTTGATTTCAATCATCATCCAACTTTTGCATTGCAAACTTGAATATGTCTCTCTGAAAATACAAAAATATATATACTCTGACAGAGGCATATTTAAACACCTCTTTAGTCTGGAATCTGACAAATTGGTCATGGATGGAAGGCTTAGAATCTGCAGAGAAAATAGAAAGGAATCCTATAATTGCCTCATCTACCCATTGATCAGAGTAATATCCAAGGAGGTAGGAGATAACAATGATAATTTGCTTGGCTCTATTAGGGAAAATTGAGGATGAGTAGGGAGGATTCTTCTTGGGTAATTGGGTATCTTCAGCCATAAAAAGCTCAAAGGTTTTAGCCCTTTTTGCAAAGTCCAGTTCTAATATAGTTCATTGAGTGCTTCCTGTGAGAAAGGGGTTGCATTTTCTGTGACAGGGGCCTACATCATTTGGTTTATGGATAGGGCATTTATGGTAAACAAAATCTCTCCTGTAGGGGCAATTATAGCTCTTTGGGTAGGTACATAACAAGCTTGACACTTTCTGATCAATTTAGGGGCACTATGGGTATGGGGAAAAATGTAATCGGGTAAATTAGACTCCACAATCCAATATCATCAGACTTATCAATGTACATGTCTTCTAGCCAATAGTACATCTCAAACAACTCGAATTCACATAGGGTTTCATGGATTTTATAGTCTCTATCAGCTAATGGTATGTGATCAAGGTCAACCGGAGGATGGAGCAATGAATTTACAGGCTCATCCTATCCTTTCTTCTTTGGAGGCATGATTGGATCTGGTTTTATGGTAAATGAAGGTTTCCGAGAGCAAAATGGTCATCGTGACTGCACAAAACTCTGGGATTGGGAAGAAGGTGCGATAGTTGCAGAGAATGCTTTGATAAAGACCAGATGAGATGTTCTGGCATTCTGTAAACCTGTAACAAATATGCACAGAGCAGAGATACATACAAGGTAAAGGTTTAGCAGTTGATTATGCATATATTTATACATAAGTTGATGATTTTTCCGTTGATTGTGGCGTGGATCCGTTGGATTAACGGTCAGTCATGAATTAAATTCATCAAGGGTTCATTTTCCACGGGAAGGCATTTAATTGGCAACAGTAATGGCTGAGGTGGTGTGATATGACAGGCACTTAATGGGCTGATTGGTGGATTTTGGTATGGCGGAGAAACAAATTTTCAGAGAGGCTTTGAAGCAGTAAGTTGTTTGAGTGGGGGGGGGGGGGGGTAGAGAAAACAGTGATAAAAAGACCCACGTTAGTGTGATGAAAAAACAACAACACTGCTTTTTTCTGTGCATGATAACTTTGAAAATTCAAACTTAGAGTGTTAAATATTTAATGCTTTCAAAGCTTCAACACCACCTTCTACCTCTTACTGAAAAACATTACTCTTGCACTATTCTTTATTTTTCATCTTCTTTCCTTAGGGTGCATTTAAGCTAACAAACCCACATAACCTTTTTTATAAAAATCTAACCTACTCTATCACTTATTTCTCCTATTGATTCAGATTAAAAAGTTGAATCAATCTCATTTTCTACCTAACTACTAATTTGCCAAGATTAAATTGTTTGGAAATCTTTATTTACTATCCTAATTGACATGAAATTCACAATTATTCGATCATGATTAAGCTGTATGATTGGAGCAAAAATCTAGTCATTGTGGCATTTTAAGACAAGCTGCACACAATCTTATTAGATTTTGACATAAAGGAAACTAATTTCACAATAGTGGCATTTAAATTTGCAGCACTTTCAATATTATTTATATTTTTCTTTTGTGGGGTTTTATTCTCTCTTTATTCTTTTTTCAACTTTCTTTTTTTTGTCTTTTTTCTTCATATTTATTTTTGACATACCCTCTTTTGATTTTCTTTTATATATAGTTTTTTTTGGAAATCATTTGCATATTGAAAATTATTTACAGTGTAAAGCTACAAATAGGAAAATACTCAATCACCTTGAGATCCTATAAAATATAGGACCCTAACAATGGCTCCAGCTGGGGATGGCACCTCTCCATGTGAAGTGTCAAGAACATATGATCAGTAGCCTTGAGTACCCAATGTCTGTAATGCCTGCATCTGATTTCTTTTGTTGTTAAGGTACTTATGCTAGCTTATCAATCAGGGCTTAGGGCCTTCTCTGTTGGCTTCAACTCCAATCAATAAGTTACCCAATCAAATCAATATATACTACGATATTTACAATGATGTAAGAAAAAAATTTTATGCTAAGAAAATTAGTGCTTCAACATCCTGCCATTGACAGGACCACCAGGTAGCTCTGCTCCATCCAAGTCCTTGAGGAAGAATGCATTGTTTCCCTAAAAGCCTAAATGATGTATGGCCCTTTTCAAAGGTTATCAAAATTTCCATGTTTACCTTTGTCTTCTCTCCTAGAATCCCACCTTAGAACTTTGTCTCCAATGTTGAATTCATCAGATTTAGTCCTTCTATCAAAAATATTTTTGACATTTTCTTGAATTACTTGAGTTTTGTTGTAGACCTCCTTCCTTGACTGTTGCAACTGAATGGTTTGATTGATTCTTCTTTGTATGCCATTTGGCTCAACCTGTAATTCTTGAATTATCTTCATGATTGGAACTCCTAAAAAGGATGGAAATAGAGCATCCATTCCATAGACCAATTGGTATGGTGACATACCGATTAACTTCTTTGTAGTAAGTTTGTCAACCCAAAGTGCATTAACCAACTTGTTGTGCCAAGACTTCTTGTTGACCTCCAACAACTTTTTGATGATATTAACCAAGCTCTTATTTGAGGATTCAACCAACCCATTGCCTTGAGGGTAATAAGTTGTTGAATGTCCCAAAGTAATGTGGTATTTATTGCAGAATTCAATCAGTTTCTTAGATTTAAAGGTTGTTGCATGATCAGTAATAAGTTTTCTAGGACAGCCAAATCTAGAGAGGATATTGTTTAAGAAATTTAATAATGACAACATCAATAACAGATCTGGAAGGGGTGGCCTCTATCCATTTAGTAAAGTAATATGTGTCTGTGAGAATCCACTTATGTTGGGCAGAGGAAGGAGGATGAAATTCACCAATGAAATACAGTCCCCATTGCTAGAAATGGCTTTCAACTGAAATAGGCTTTAATGGCAGGGGTAAAAGCTTTCTTTTTCCTTCAAATATCTGGCATTTATGGCATGAAGTTACTTATGAATGTCAGGGAAAAGGGTAGGCCAGTAAAAACCAGCCCTTAGGATTTTGTTGGCAGTGGTTTTCCAATAGAGATGCCCACCGCAATCACCTTCATGGAACTCCTGCATGATTCTTTCAGCATCATCCTTTAACAAGCACTTAAGTAAAATACCACCAGCATATTTCCATTATAAAAAAATTTCTATGATGCAAAACTTAACTGCTTTTAAATTTAGAAATATTGCCTTTGTTTTTGTTAGACCAGGAGGAGCATTTAAATTGGATAAAACATACAACAAGTTTGCATACCAGGGTGATTTCAAAAATGCTTGATCGATCTATGGAGTTGCATGTTCCTCTTGATCATCCAGTGCAGAAACAAAGTTGATGTCCAATGCATGGAAATTTGACTCTGTCATTAGTTTGGCCAGTGCTTTTCCTTTGATCAACTTGGTGGGTTTGATTTTTTAGTCATACTCGAGGATGACAACAATCCATTTTCCTCGTTTTCCATCAGGTCCATTCTGTGTCAAAATATCCTTGACAACTGAATTAGGTACATAATCAATAATATGAGAATGCAAAATATATACTCTAAAGTATTTTATTTCTTTAACTAATGCAAAGGCCTATTTTTCCATAATATTATATTTCAAAGATGCATCTCTTAAAGCCTTACTGAAAAATGCAATAGGTTATTCAAATCCTTCCTCATTTTTCTGCAACAATATGTTTAGAAGCAAAAGAAAAGATAATAAAACCTTTGCTAAAATTTGGACTAATTAACACTCATGCTTTTGTCAATGTCTATTTAACTAAATCAAAAGATTTTCTAGCCTCAATACTCCATCTAATTTCCGAATCCTTTTTAAGCATGTTTGTTATATTTCTAAGAAGCGCTGCAAGGTTAGGAATGAATCTCCTTAGGAAATTAATCTTGCCAATAAAACATTAAAGCTCCTTGATGTTTCTAGGGTGACTAATTTTTAATATGGCTTCAATTCCACTGGATCAATCCTAATACCATCCTTTGAAATAATATGACCAAGAAGCTTACCTTCCTCAAGGCCAAACAATGTTTTCTTAGGATTTAATGAGATACCAAACCTTTTGCACTTTTCAAACACTCTTCTCAGATGCATTAAATGTTCCTCATCAGTATTTGAATAGACAGTAATGTCATCAAGATAAATCACAGTAAAATGGCCAATCTCATCAGCAAAGGCAATATCCATTTCCCTTTGAAATGTGGCTCCAGCATTTATTAACCCAAAGGGCATCTTCACATACATGAAGCTCCCCCATGGAGTAGTGAAATTTGTTTTATCTTGATCATCGGGATGTACTAAGACCTGGTTATAACCTGAGAAACCATATAATAAGGAAATCTTACTAGTCCCTACTATCTTCTGTAATATATGATCCATTTTTGGCAAAGGGTAGTTTTCCTTTAGGGAGACCTTGTTAAGATTTCTAAAATCAATGCACAACTAAATTTCTCTAGTTTTCTTCCTAGTATGCACTATGTTAGACACCCATTTAGAGCATCTGAGAGGGACAATAATTTTAGCATCATACATCTTTTTGACCTCTTTCTCAATTAAAGGCATCAGAACAGGATTTGTTCTACGAAGCTTTTGTTTGAATGGTTTCTGATCTTCCTTGATTGGGATTTTGTGTTGTATGATACCAGTGTCATATGCTTTAAGATCCTCATAGCTCCAAGCAAAGACATCAACAAATTCTTTGAATAAAGCTACGTATTCTTATTTTTTACAGTAGGTAATGATTTTGAGAGTTTTATCATTTTAGGATTTTGTTCACTATCTATATTACATTCTTCTACATCTGCCCCTGTGGGCTCTATTTTTGGCTTTTCTTCTACATCATTGAAATCAAAAAGCTCTTCTAACGGAACTAGAACTCTAGGCAAAATATTGTCTTTAAGCTGAAGTACTTCAAATTATTCTTTTTCTGGATCAATTTCATGCAATTCTAATTTATGTACAACTTCATCTACAGAAATATTTACATCTGATTTATCAAACCGTTCTTCTACATTAGTATGTACAACTATATGATTTTCTACTTCACAATCTAAATCTATGTTATTTTCCTCATACTCATCCTTAGACTGCAAAAAAATTTCAATCTGTTTGTCATTTCCCAATACCTGCCAATACCTCATATTATTTGGTACAGCTGGACGGTATTTAACCTCCACTGTATATTGTTTGTTGGGATGAGGCATTTTGCATGTGCTGGCTGAAAAAGCCAGACCATTAGCAAGTAAATTCTGATTTCTAGGTATAACAACAAGATCATAGTCTACAAAAGTGTGTAGGAAATCAAGCACATAATTTCTGTATGCTCTCAATCTAGGATGTTTTGCAGCATATTCTCCTTTAATTTGTTTTATAATCAATTCAGAGTCTCCATGAACATAAATTCTTTTAACACCTAATTTCTTCAATAATTGCAAGCCTAAAAGAAGTGCTTCATATTCTGCTATGTTATTGGTACATTGAAAATTTAGTTTATATGAATGACCTTCTACATGATTATTTCCTGAATTTAAGACCCACACACCTGTTGCTGACCCTTCTCTACTACAAGAGCCATCAAAACTCATGTTCCAAAAAGGTTTAGTTTCAGTGTTTTGTTGTACAGTTTGTGTTCGATTTTTATGTGTTTCACAAATGTCATTTTCAGCACTGGTGACTTGAGCATCAATATCCCCATCATTGTAAAGAATGAAGGAGTCTAAATCAAAGTGAACAGAGTAAATGGGGTAGTTATGTGGCTTCTACTGACTACTCACCATGTATTTCGTTAAGGTTTCCCTATATTGTCTTCTATTGTGACCAAATACTGGGATGGTAGCATAAGTCATATCCATTTGCAGGGTACCTTGTAATTTTTCTTCCCAAGAGCATGACAACAACATGCCATACTTTGGGGGAATATCAACAACTAATATTTCCATTACTAGACTCTTAGCTGGGATTTGGGATAAAGCGACACATAGATCCTTAATGAGACCTAAACATCTTACTTTTCTGGAATCAAAAGATTACAAATCTTTGTAAGGCCTAGTAATGTCAAGACCAAGTTTCTCCATAACATCTTTTGGCATCAAATTGTGCAAAGCACCTGAATCTAACATAACATTATGAAGGATCTTGTCATGAACATTAAGACTGACATAAAATGGAGGAACTCCTCCTTCTTGTGGTTTACCATCTACCTCTGGACCAAATAATAATTCATGCTAATCGTCATTTAGATTGACAATATCATTGTTCTCCCCTATGTTCAGAGCTTTCATAACTTGAGTTCTGTACACATTTTTATTCACTAACTCAGTGAACGGGATAGGAATTTTCAACTTTTCCAGTTCATTTTCAATATTAAATGATGTTTGAAATTTATTTAAGTTCAGAAAGTCAGATTTATCAACAATTTATTTTGACACATGTTCTTTTTGGTGACTGGTGGTTGGAATATCTGTTTGAGTAGTTTTGGAGGTACTCTCAACAATATTTTTAGTAGGAATGTCAAGTGTATTTTTGCTAGAACTATCAACGGTTTTCTTAGCAACATTTTCTGGAGTTTTCTTGGAAGTGGTGTCAGAATTTTTCTTGACAGGGCTTTCATTATTCTTTTTGTTTGGAGCGTCTAATGTTTTCTTACTCCTAAGATTATATTGTCTATGGACTTCCATGATAGTGTCTTCAAATCCTTGCTTATAGTCATCTGATTCCTCATAATCAAGTTCAGTTTGGGAAAATTGAAATAGCTCTTGTTCTTCCTGAGTAAGAAACATAGTTTCATCATCATTGATACACATTAAATTTATCTGGTTGTCTTCTACTTCTTCTACTATCTCTCCATCATCATCAGCATAACTCTCTTGAAAAGGAGGCCTAATTTGTTGATCAAGACTCCTATGTTCTCTCTGTTTGATTTGGAGAGTATTTCTCCTAGGATTTTTATTTCGATTTTGAGGTGTAGGTTGATTTTCCCTAGGAGCATCCCTCTCATTTAAATTAATCCTCTCCATCATTCTTTCTACATTTCTTACTAAGGAATAAATTATAGCATCAACAAAAGAAGTAGAGGGTTCCTCTTTTATGGTTACTCTCCTTTCATTCCTAAGTCTAGCTCTCTTTGCTAACAGATTTGCCTCTATACTCACTGCATCCCTTTACATTTCTTCTAGTGTTGATGAATTTCTTTCTCTAAGCTGGTAAGACATGTATGCCTCAAAGCCATCTGGGAATTTTATTAAGGCTAAATCTTGTGGTGGTTTAATGTTAGTAGGAATTCCATTATATACACTGTTAAATCTAGTGCAGTAATCCTGAACACTTTCCCCTGGTCCCCTTCTAATGCTTTCATATTCAGATAAAATCTAAAGAGGGTTATTTTTAATTTCCCACCTAGTAAAGAATGTTTGATGAAATCCATATAGATCATTAATGCTAGTAGCAGGTAATGCTTTAAACCATTTCCTCACCTCTCCTGTGAGACTTTGTGTAAACAACCTAAGTTTTACACTTTCCTCATCTACCTCCTGAAGGTCAAAACTATCATTCATCCTATCTACATGTTGTTGGGCAGTGATAGGTTCAGTTCCATCAAATTGAGGAATTCTTTTTGGTAATCCTGTGGCATGTTTGCCAAAGGAGCTTGAAGGACAAGGGGGGCATATATAGCTTCCGTTATAGGGATATAAGGATGAATAATATGATGTAGTTGTTGGATGAAAGGTGGGGGTTGAATCAAAGGTAAAGGCTGAGTTGAAACTTGGGGTTTTGGTGGAGATGAAGGTTGGGTTGTAGTTGAGGATTGGGGAGAAGAAGGAGTTTGAGTTGCTTGGTGAGAAAGTACTGGAGTAGTTGTAGAAACTACTGAAGGAGTAGGGCTTGCTGATCTAGGATGCACATATTGTGATGAGGTGGACGATTCTGCATAAGAAGTCAGAGCAGAAAGTTCTACACATTGCTGGACATAAGCCTCATGAATAGAAAGGTCTAGACCTGAGACTAAACCTTGCAATTTATCAAAGTATTGGATAATTTGAAGGTCTATATCAGCAGGAGAAGACCGAGCTTTAGAAGAATTACTTCTTAAGGTAGCCTAGTCTACAACTATTTGATCTGCCCAATTGGTTGTCTTAGTTCTAAATAGACTTTGTTCAGAGGGTAAATCAAACTCAATGTCTTGCAAAGTTACAAAGTCTTTTGGGAGTGAATCTACTCTATGAGGGGGACTACTACTTCCTTGGCTCTTTGCTATGCTCTTTCTTTTCAATATCTTCTTAGGGTCATCGACAATTTCTGCAGGCTTTGGATCAGGATGAGATCTAGTGTAGGCTCTTTTAGGAGCTAGAGTTATGATTTAAATGCACGCACAATTATTATTTACACTAATGAAAAGAAAACCAATCTTCTTAAAGTATTCTTATCATACAATGTTTGAACCAGGATTATGAATTCGAAAGAAATTACAATTTTTTCAATTCATCCCCAGTATGGTTGTCACTATGTTATTGTTCTATAATTCAAAAGATTGGCAGAATAAACATAGAGGACAACATCAAAACCACTTTGGAAGCTGGGATCTAGCCCTGCCAGCTTCAGAGAGGGATCTCTCTTTATAATTTAACTTTGTTTTAAATAGATATTAGGCTAGTTATGACTGTATTTGGTTGGTTGTTTGATTTTGATTGAAATGGTTGATTAAATATTTATATTCCCATTGGGAAATGGAGTCAAAATATAAAACTGGATATTGGATCATTTTTTAAAAGAGTTATAATAGGGCAAGCTAGGTTACATTCACTGGATTCTTTTAGATTTTTTAAATGAATAATGGATATGGCAAAAAAGTGAATTTCAGTTGAGACTGAAAAGCAATTAAGTATTTTTCAATCCGACTTCAGTGGAAAACATTTAAATTGTAAAAGAAACCAGAATAAGGTGTTTTAAATAACATGTCCTATTCATCACACTTTCTATTTTACAATTAAGATTTTTCTGATACACAGAGAAAAGGAAAAACAATGGAAAACACAGAAACAACAGAAACACTTCACCAGTAAATACACCACATGAATCCTGAAAGAAGTCTTTGCATTATTGATGCTCCAACAAAAGTTGGAATTTACAATTGCGCAGTAGGAAAAATATGTTCATAAATAATCCTAGAATACATCGAACAATGAAGTATTTATACTAAAATATTACAAAACTGATTACAATCAATGTTGTCTCAACATAAAATGTATTATTAGCCATGTTGTTAACAATCAATAGGTATTACTTATCTTTCTCATGTTGATATTAGAAGTCATACATAAATACAGTTTACTATGTACAGTTGTGTTGTAATACTTATCAAATTTCTTACTCATGTTGTACTCGTGGTAAATATGCACGTTGTTGGAGTCATGCTAAGAGTTTCTATTGCATATCGGATAAGGAACAGGAGGAGGCGAGGGACGAAGGGGGCCCAGCTGCAGAGCAGTTCATCATATGAGGATAGGGAGGGTGATTTCAATGCTCCCAATGCTCCCAGCAATGTCATTGAAAAGGACTCAGTGGTAGCAGATCATCCCAGCCCACCATCAGCCACATAGCCACCTTTAACCACAATGAAAGGTGCAAATTCAATAGAGAAAATCAGTGCCATCAGAGGCTGGAAAAAGCAAGACATGCTCGCTGTAATTGATGACGTCGAGTTTAAGGGATATTCAATTCGTGCATCTGCAAAATAACATGGTGTTGCTGCCTCTAAAATACATTATTTGATAAATGATTTGACTAATATAAAGCGTAGAGGGCCTGTGACAGTTATGACTGAAGAGGAGGAGAACGAGGTGGTCGAGTGGTGTAATGAGATGGCCCAATTGGGACATGGGTTAGAGCTTCTACAACTTAAATCCACAGTAGCTCAAATATGTCAAGGGAGGCCAAACCCCTTCAAAGATGGTTTTCCTAGTAAATCATGGTGGAGTGGGTTTAAAAAGAGGCATCCAAACCTTGTGTTATGTACAATCGAGGGCCTTGACAGAGACAGTGCTTTAAATCTACACCATGCAATTGTTTCCAAGTTCTATAATACTCTTTTTGCTGCATATGAGCAACACTCATATGCCCCATACCATATATGGAACTGTGATGAAACATGCTTACAGTTAGAAAGGAATTGTGGTATGCGGGTAATTTCCAAGAGAGGGAGTAGAAATGTGCCTAAGATATTGCCTAAGAGTAGGGAGTGAATCACAATTATTTGTTGTGTCAATGCAATTGGTTCACCAATACCAGGATTTTATCTATTTAAAGGTAAAACTCAACTACAAAATTATATACAGAATTTTGAACAAGGTGGATGCATGGCTACACATCCACATGAATGAATGACAAATGAACTATTCCTGAATTGGCTTTGCCACTTTGTTTCTTTTGTACTAGGTGGTGTCTCTCCTGAAAATAGACAGTTACTGATTTTAGATGGCCATGGAAGCCACATGGCTGTGTAGAAAATCGAGGAGGCCAATAATTTGGGCATTGACCTATTAACATTGTCAGCTCATACCACTCACAGATTGCAGCTCCTTGATGTCAGATTTTTTGGGCCTTTCAAGAACTATTTCAAGGTCGAGTGAGCTTCGTAGTGACAAAGAATCCAGGGGTGGAAGTAAAGAGGTTTGAGCTCGATGAGCTTGCAAGTAAAGCATATAAAATGGCTCTCACACCTTCTAATATAAAGGCTGGATTCAGGAGGACTGGTATATGGCCACTTAATGTTGATGCTCTTATGCATGATATTGGTTGTAGCCAAGCATTTGAAGTGGAAGGTCAAGAAGCATAGAACTTACAAGACCATGTCAGTGCCCAAGAAGATGTAACTGTTGCTAAAGGTATAATGTCCCTTTCTGAGGGTTGTTCTATGGTGATGATGATGAACATGTCAGTGAGAAAGAGTTCATTCATGGACCAACTAACAATATCAATGAGGCTATTACACCCATTGAACCACCTACCAATTATGCATGTGATATTCCATGTGATGCAGTTGATCAAGGGAATGAAAATGCAACAAAATTAAACAATGATCAATTGAGCATGCCAACCCAAGTAAGTGCACCATCATGGTTGGCAAAGGCCATGATGAATATCACTAGAAATAATGTGTCTACCACTAATGGGGAAAGCATGGACATGCCTTCACAACCATAAGAGTTGAACACCAAACTTTTTCATTATTTTGTGGAAAATGGATCACTGGAAGAGGAGCATATTCATCATGAAGTACTTGAAGAAGATAACAATGGCGGCCAATCAATTGTCTCGGAGGTTGAAATCCAAGTGTCAGGTCTTGAGGAGCATGTGACAACAAAAAAGCAGGGATTACTTGGTGCATTCCTAAAGCTACCAGTAGAGAGAGTGAAGGCATCATCAAGGAACACGACATCAGATTATCTTCGTTTGGGGAGGAGTTCAAAATTGCTCACATCTGAAAATTATGTCAATTTAATGTTCGAGTCTGAATTTAAAAAGAATGAAATTCAGGAATCTAAAAAGAGAAAGAAGGAGTTAGCCAATGAAAAGAGAGCTGCAAGGATTGTAGCAACAGAAGCTTGAGCAAAGGAAAGGTTGGAAAGCCAAAAAGAAAGGGAATATAAGGAACATCAAAAGCAATTGGCAAGGCAAGAGAGAGAGGCAAGAAAGGTTCAATAAGAGTTGTAAAAAGGATGAGGGGTGACAAGCAGGGAAGACCATGGTCCAAGCCAGTTTGAGGCAAATAGGTTGATGTCTAACATCCAAGTCCCCCGCTATTAGCTAGGGGTTAGGTCCACCTCTTATACCCCTACCAGTGCAGGTTTGAATATTAACTGTGTTTATATGACCCCTGAACTCAGTGCTGGGGTTAGTAACACAAGTGGACACTTGGGATACTTAGTCCCTCCATGGCTACAAGGAGAAAATTGGATTCAAGCATATGGCAACATTCAGGCACATCCCAATCAACCAATCTTGGGTATTCCACCATACGTGGATCAGGCAGTCAACTCAACATTTTTGGGCAATGCAGGAAATGGAAGCCATCAGCATAGGGGTGGCATGCCTTAATTTTTGTAACCACAACACAGTGTGATTTTGGTAAGGATGCAATAGGTTTGCTAAAGATAACATCCATGGATGTTGGGAAGCATCCTTTTGGGTTGCCTCAAGAAATTAGTATGTATCAAACAATTTCTAATTGCTACAAAAATATATCTTATATTCCTTGGGAGTTAACAAATTTTCTGAAACACAAATTTTATTGTCCTTACTTCCAAAACATGATCCCAATATGAATGTGACGACCACCACTTTGTTAATCTGTTGAAGTTAATTGCTTATTTAAAAGAACACAACACTTGCCATAACCAGTATCTGATAATTTTTAATTAGTATGTGTCAAACAATTTCTAATTTCTACAAAATATATCTTACATTCCTTGGGAGTTAACAAATTTTCTTGTCCTTACTTCCAAAACATGATCCCAATATGAATGTGATGACCACCATTTTGTTAATCTGCTGAAGTTATAATTGCTTATTTAAAAGAACACAACACTTTCCATAGCAAGTATATCATAATTTTTAATTAGTATGTATCAAACAGTTTCTAATTGCTACAAAAATATATCTTGTATTCCTTGGGAGTTAACAAACTGACATTGTGACCCATTTCTAACTTGCTCACTTGCAAAGGCACAATCCCAATCATCAATGGCACCATTAAAACAAAATAAGCTTAGATTATTACTTGCCTTCTCTAATCTAAGACATTGAAATTGTGAAAAAGGTTCCCAATCAACAAATGAACACAATAAAAATCTTAGTCTATGTACATGCCCCCCATCCCAACAACTTCAAACCCCAAGTTGATATAAGACATTGAAAAAACCCAGTTTCACTGTGCATCTACAAATCATTCTAGCCCATTGCACAACTCTACATAAAAATTTGAGAGATTAAAATAAGCACATATTATTGAAAAACAAGGATTTAAAGTAGCCATCTGGTATACTTGGTATGCTCAATCAACATAAAGGTTGAAATGAAACAACAAATCTACAACACATTCCATTGACACATCATAAAGATGGCTTTAAATTCCATTTCTAGAGCCTCTAATAAAGGAGACCTTTGAGTATTCTCAACCATGTCATCACTTCAGAATTATTGGGTGGATGTGCTATAGGGATTGTGAAATAAGTTCCCAATCAACAAATGAAAACAATGATTAGGTAGTTTATCTACATGGTCCCCATCCCAACAACTTCAATCCCCAAGCTAATACAAGACATTGAAATACTCTTTACAACTCTCTTTGTACTTCTTTAACTCTATAGAAGTATGAGACTGCTAATGATAAATTTTTAAATTTGGGCACCTGAAAGTGCATGACGTGAATTTTTTGGAAATACATTAATGCATATAGAGAACTTGAAGGAGATCATTTCCCTTTTTGATATGACATCAACATTCAAATTTCTAAGATAAGTTTAAGTTTGTTAAATGCGAAGTAGACCCTTGGAACTTCACAGTATTGATGGTGTCAAAACCATTCCATCTATTTTCCTATTGACTTCTAACTAAAAACTAAATTTTGACTAAAGGGCAACATAAAACTAAATTTCGACTGCAGGACAATAGAAGATTTAATGGTGAATTATCAGCCAAATTGTTGATGCCTTCAGATGTTCAGTCCTCCCCACCTCAAAAGTCCACAACAAAAGACACAATTTAGTTACACAACACAATCAAATAGTTGATGCTTTTGGATGTTCAGTCCTCCCCACCTCAAAAGTCCTCAACAAAAGACACAACTTAGTTACAAAATTAATTAACTTCAATCCCCAAGATGACATAATAGAGAACTTGAAGGAGATCATTTCCCTTTTTGAGATGACTGCAACATTCAAATTTCTAAGATAAATTTAAGTTTGTTAAATTCCAAGTAGACCCTCGGAACTTCACAGTACTGATGGTGTCAAAACCATTCTATATATTTTCCTATTGACTTCTAACTAAAAACTAAATTTCGACTGTAGGACAACAGAAATCTAAATTGTGACTGTAGGACAATAGAAGATTTAATGGTGAATTATCAACCAAATTGTTGATGCATTCAGATGTTCAGTCCTCCCCACCTCAAAAGTCCACAACAAAAAACACAATTTAGTTACACATCATAATCAAATTGTTGATGTTGTTGGATGTTTAGTCCTCCCCACCTCAAAATTCCACATCAAAAGACACAACCTAGTTATCAAATTAATTAACTTCAATCCCCAAGTTGACATGATACATTGAAAAAAACCAGTTTCACTGCATCTACAAAGCATTCTGACCCATTACATACATGTGCACAACTCTACATAATTTGACCAATAAGCTAAAACCCAAAAACCACATAAAACCCATCATCCGAAAGACAAAACCAATCAATTTACACAAAACCCATAAGATGAAAGTGTTTAAAAACACAAGAAACAAGCTCAACGGAGAAACATTAATCCTTCAAGTTAAATGTGTTAAAAAAAAAAACATTCTGGCCCATCACATACATTTGCACAACTCTACATAATTTGACCCATAAGCTAAAACCCAAAAACCACCTAAAACCCATTAGCCGAAAGACAAAACCATTCAATTTACATAAACCCTTCAGCTAAAAGTGTTTAAAAACACATGAAACAAGCTCAACATAGAAACAATAATCCTTCCAAGTTAAATGTGTTAAAAAACAAAGCATTTTGGCCCATTACATACATGCACACAACTCTACATAATTTGACCTATAAGCTAAAACCCAAAAACCACCTAAAATCCATCAGCTGAAAGGCAAAACCAGTCAATTTACACAAAACCCAAGTGTTTAAAACAAAAGAAACAAGTTCAAAGGAGAAACATTAATCCTTCAAGTTAAATGCGTTAACAAACACATGCACAAGACTGGTAGGACATAGTCCTACCTTCTACTCTCCTTGACTTCCTCCTTCTAGCTCTCCTCAACTTCCTCCTTGCAGCACACCACAGGAACCCATACGCTCGAAAAACCCTACCGTGCCACAGGAAAACCAACTGCATTGAGCACATTGACCTGCAAACAATGAAAACATCCATGAGAGTAAACAACATCGGAGATTCATCCACATAGAAAAAGAGAAAAGCTCAACATTTACCTGAAAAAACAATTTCAAGCACGAATCCACCATATCCGCCACCAAGCTGAGGTATATCCACCACAGGGACGAACACAGACAAATACACACGCAGAAACACCATACATGGAACTACAAACCACACAATAAACCAGAATGCACCTTGCATAAAAAACCTCACAACCGCTCGGACTAGCATCACACATGCCCCATAACCCATGAAACTCTATGCAAAGGGCGGAACTGGATGCGAGCAACATCGGAGCAACACAACGCAACAACTGGGAGTGGAAATGAACAACTTCCATGCCCGGACAGAATAACAATGCTTGTTTGAGAAGACTCCACTAAACCGCGGGAAACGATAGGATAAATGTTTGTAAACTGGTTGAATCGATAACCCTGTATGAAGGACAAATGGCTGCACGCGGAGGACAAGTGTCGTACAACTCATCAACTTGTCCAAGTGGCATGACGTGGCTTGTTCGTCCACCTGTTCGTCTACTGGCATCTCTCCCTTACCTATTATCGAATACTTTAAATGAAACTTTAAAAATGATTAATATGTAAATTTTGAAATTTGAAATTTCAACTAAAATTCTTTAATATTTAAAGGTTTTGATAATCTAAAAAAAATGATGTAAATTATCTATGCTCATAAACACTAAAGTGAGATGATTATATGACACCTTATTTCCTAACATCAATGTTTTCTTCATTCAATCTAATTTAATGTAATAATGTCAATGCTAAAGTTTTCAACCATCCACCAAACTTCATGTAAGAAGGAATAATGACATGTCGTAATTTTAACATTGAAAAATGATATAATTTTATAATGTAATTAGAAAAGATAAATATATTGAATTATTAAATTGACGAAATAAATTACAACAAAAATGAAAAATAAATCAAACACAACAATATTTGTATAACTAGGTAAATATTTTGTATAATGCTTTGTGACAGAGAGCACAATAAAAAAATATGATGACTAATTTTTTTATGCTTTATGCTTTGTACTATATATATAATATACATATAATTGTATTTAAATAGAAATTCAAGATCGGGTTCTTAAAAATGTTCTAGTTTTGTTAATATTGATGAGCAATTATTCATTATTTTTGTGTGTCAAATGTTAATATTGGGCTTTTGTAAAGATGGTTGACACTCTTAAACAAGATGCTATATGAATTCAACAAGTTGATGTGTGTTTGACACATTGATGTGTGCACGACAATGTCTAGACTAAATGTGCATAACAAAATATACATTGTTCAAGTTTTGGAGTGCAACATTAAACCCTATGAAAGCATTGTTGCTCGACCATGCTTATTAGTAGCAATGTGTGCCCACTAGGGACATTGAATCTTGGCCTTGTAAGAGAAACTAGGGACCAAAGATGGCTTGGATAGAGGAGGTCGCTATAGAGGATGGGCACAACTTGTTGTGTGTGACACTTTATGCTTAATACCAATTATTTTGCTCAGATAAATATCCATCCCAAAGTCCTTGTGAATTTGAACCACAATTAATAACCAACTAAAGTTCTTTTATATCAAGGAAAAAGTAAATGCTCATAGTCCTTAAATTCCTAATTACATCAAAACTGACTTGTTGGCTTGTATGTGTAGGTAAAAATGATATTATAGAATTAAAACATTGAATATAAGCATTTTTATTCAACAAAATTACCATAATAACAAAAAAACTCTTGCTAGATGCTTTAAAAGTCTTAATCGTTGCATCATCCACCACATATTAAAAGACAAAACATTAAATAACATTTAGAGATATGAGGTTTGGACTCAACTTAACAACCATAACTCTACCACTTTACAACGACCCTTTTATAAACTTACATCACAATTTAAAGAATAAGTTTACCACTTTTTTAAAATGTCTAGTCTCATTCAAATAAAAAATAAAAAAATAAAATAAATCTATCGAACTAAATCTCTTTTCAAAATCAAATAAAGAATAAAACCACACACATTAAATCAAAATCATCTCAAACTTGCACTTAATTTCAATAATATACATTTTATTTATCTCAAATTACAATCCAATTACCAAATACATATAGCACCCAATTACATTATATTAAATAGCATAAAAAATCTCATTACTCCACATCATTATCTTTCAATAATATACACCTTATTTATTCCAAATCACAATCCCATTACCAAATACACATAACATCTCATTACCTTATATCAAATACACATAACATCCTATTACCTTATACCAAATACACATAACATCCCATTACCTTATTTACTAAATAGCATAAAAAATTCCCATTAATCCACATCATTATCTTACACTACCTAGATGACTTACCTTACACTACATAACATTCCTTCCTTAGAAGGTCATGCAAAGCTTTGTAACTTAATAAGAGGACCTAATGAGAGCACCATGCAAAGCTTTGTAACTTAATAAGAGGACCTAATGGGACAATAATTGAAAATAACACCCAGATTTTTTTTTGGGGTGGTAATGGACCACACATATTTAAACAACCTCATAAGGAGGTGGGTCCACAATTTTCATGCACATAAGTGGGTCCTCTAGAAAATTCACACAAACAAATGGGCTCTATCCAAAATGCAAAGATGTTGGAAGTCTTGGAGGTCATGGTCACCACTCTCATATTGCCAAGGTGAAGGAAAGCGCTAAGCATAAGCATATACCTTTGGCACCTCCTCCTTTAATGGTCATGCAAATAGTCATGGTGAAGGAAGCTGAATCTATATGAAGAGATATTGGCCTCCATAGATTGTCTTGGGTTTGAACATTCTATTATAAGCAATCCATGCAGTGGAGCTCCTTCAATGGTCATGCAAATAGTGACGGTGGAGGAAGCTGAATCTATACTAAGGGATATTGGCTTCTTTATATTGGATTGGGTTTGAACTTTCTATTATAAGCAATCCATGCATAGAGGTTCAGAACATTAAAATGCTTACAATCTTATCCCATATCCTCTCTATGTATCATCTCCCTCTTTAATTTTGCCCCTGTAATTCCTCTTTCTTTCTCCCTTCTTTGATCTAGTGTTTCATGAGAAGGGCTTAAAGCAATTAGGCATGGAGAATTTCATTCGCTTCCATCGAGAGCTTCGCGGGGATTTCAGAGCTTTAGATCGTTCCGGTTTCAGGTAATTTCAATGATTCTCAATCTGTGCAGTATTTCTATTATTGATCGACTCTTCTGTTTTGGTCGATACAGATCTGTTTGTTCTCTGATCCATGAGAAAATCCGTTTAAGCTTAATAATTGCAGTTTATACCAGGTTATGGGTCGTAATGTTTTACATTCCCAGAAAACCCAATCTGCATATATATGAAGCCCTCATTGCTTTCTCTGTGTCAGTGATTAAAAATTAACTTCAGGTTACGGACAAGTCGGTTTGTGAATGTGTATTCGGAGTGCTTATTTCCTTCTTTGATCGGCTATGCTTCATAGTTCTGGACACCCCAATTTCAGCTCTTACGAATATATTCTGGATTGGGGTTTTGCTGCTATGTAAAAATACTAACTGTATGTCTTCTAGTCCATTAGTTAAATCCATGTTGCAGATAAAAATTGGTGTTTAAGAATATTCACTGTGTATATCCTGTTTATATTCCCTGTAAGTTGGAATGTTTTGTCACCGTAGGGACAGGATTTTGACTTGTTATATTTTATCTACAGTTCTACTGTAAATAAATTTTAAAGATGATAAAAATGAAGAGATTTGTATCATCTATGGTATAACAATAGATAGCATCGTGCTACTGTTTAATTCCTCATGTTCTCTCAAAATAGAATAGAGGGAGAAATAAGGTCTGTCATCATGGCGCTGTTTGCGTTCAAATTTTCATGTTCTAGACAGAAGTTCTTTATGATTTTTTCAGCATATGTTGTCTCCTTCTGTGCTTTATAATGATCCACAGTTTGTTCTCTGGTCTCTTGGTTAAATCCACATCGCACAAATAATAGCGTTTGAATAAATATTCACTGTGCGTATGCCTCTGTTACTTATAATGGTTCAAAATATGATTTGGCCTTCTGCGGAATAATTTATGTTTCAGCTCTCTCTATTTATTTAATGACATTGCGTTTTCTGGTCTATGTGTTAAATACATGTTGCAGAGAAATTGGTGTTTGAATGTATTTTCACTTTATATATAAAAGTTGTAGTGCTTCACTGCTGTGGAACTCCCGAGATTTATTTTCTATGAAATCCTTGAAACCTTTTTTCTTATGATCATGCCCCGTCATAAAAAAATGATCTGGTTGATGCTGAGTGTCCTATTTATTGGAGCACTTTGTTTGGTACTGGCTATACCCACTCATTACATGTGGTGGCCATGGTTTCTATTGAACTTGAACTAGGGTCCTCATTTTGGCATCAAAACTTTGTTATTTCTTTCACAGACTTGATAGGGAACTCTGAATCTATATTGTTGATCGAGTTCCTTCGAAGCCGCTATACTGAGCCTAAATTATTGGTTAAAGATATAGATTGGAGGGACAGGTACATCCACCTTTTGGATTTTAAAAGGTTTATTTTTGTTTCGTTACATCCACTGTTCAACGAGTACTATTTGGGTCCACTAGATTATTGTATTTTACTAATTTCTTAGTTTTACCAATCACATTCTTCAATTTGGATTGGAATTTTAGATCCATATTCCACATGTCTTCTGCTCATTTGCATTAAATTGAACTATCAACAACTAACTACTTAGTACTGAGTACTACCTGAATTTACTAGATTATTTTTTATTTCTTTGCCATTCCCTGATTGCATGTTTCAGTTTGCAGTTTGCCAATTAATGGTTTTATCCTCTAGACATATGTAATAGTAATAAAACCCATTCTGTCTCATTGAATATCAGTAAAGGACTGATGCAACTTAAGCTTCTGATGGTTTGTGGAGAGCCGAGGTGGAGGTTTTCTGTTTTGCTGCACTTTAGTTTCTGTTGTCAAGGCATGTGTTTTGCATGTGGTTGAAACTTGAAATACTGTCATATTTTAGTAACTGGTTTGCTATCACTTCCTGCTTTACCATCTTTACAATAGTATTGCAATTTGTATCATATGTTAATCCTCATATATTTTAAGGCAGAGCAATATTGGCAGAGGCTGCTTGGGTTTCTTTACATCATATTGAATGCCTCCAATTTATAGGTAGGCTTTGTGTTTGATAATAGGATCTCCTGAACTTAGTGGAGGGTTTCAAAATTTAAGAGTAGTTTCTCCTTCTAATATGGCTAAAACCATGCATACAAAAAATAATTATTAATTATTTTTGACATGTACACATGAAATTTTTGTCCATTCTGTGATGGCTAAATTACATTGCTACTGCACATTGCTGTCTTTCTGTTATCCTTGTTTTCTTGTTTTGCCCATTTGAGGTTGTGGCCATAAATGATTTGATCAGCAAAAGATATTAATATATTTTGAAATTGAAAGTTATTGTTTGTGATGTGTGCAGGCTATAATTATAAGGTATTTTCTTTAAATAGACGGAGCATTTTGAAAAGGCCATGGAGTGGGGATTTAATCACATTACAACCCAGACTTCACTTCAGGTTAAATTGCATGCCACTGCATTGGAAATTGCAGTGGAAGAGTTGCCAGATAAACTGGTTTTTAGTGGATGATTGTCGAAGTGCTGCAGCTTATAAAGGCTGCACTCAATGATGCCGATCTACTCTTTCCTTCTAGAACTCCAGAGTTACTGTTATTCTTGTTTTACTAGGGTGGACTTTTGTGGTTGTGCTTTCTTTTATCTCAGTGGATGGTACCATGTCATGGGTTTAAAGAATTATCTGCAGAGTGTTCGCTGTCAATTTTCAAGCAGCATTTTACCAGCTTGTTGAACTCGTATTTGATTATCTGGACAAAGCCATGGAGCGGTCAGTAAATAAATTTAGATTTTTCTAAGACTTTATCATCTGTGGTGTTCTCTGTTGTCTTTGGTTAAGACTATTACTGACATACTTTTTGATCTTTGGCAGTTACAAGGTCATAAAAGAGTTGGGGGATGGCACTTACGGAAGTGTATGGAAGGCTTTGAATCAGCAGACACATGAGATAGTATGACGGTTGACCTATTATTTCCTTGCAATTTAAGAATTAAATGATCACTATGTTCAGTTGTAGACTGTGTTAGAGTTTTAGATTATTTTTAGTATTAGATGCTTTTCTGTTCCACTTTTATCTGTGCAAAGCAGTGCCTAGCTGTTAATGTGAATTTCCGGGTGGGGGGAATCTATCTGAGGTTGAACAGTAAGCTGCTGTTTGAGTCCAACGGTAAGGTTGTGAAGGAGCATCCTTGCTTTTTTCAAAGACAAAATTAAGATAGTCACCTGAAAGTAACCAAGTTGCTAGTTGCCAGTGGCCACGGTATTTCATTTTTGACTGCAATACATGATTTCTCCAGGATAAATAGAGGCCTTCTTGCAAGATCTCCAGGTATTCATCTATGTAAATAAAGTTCCAGATCCTCTCTTTGTGTTGTCAAGTTGTGGTGCAAGACTTCTAGTTATAGCACCAGGCTAGTGTCACTTTCAAAGGATTTATCATGGTTTTATTGCAATTTCTTCATGGTGAAGTGTTGGCCAATCCTTTTCTCCCTGTTCATCCTCTCTCACACTGCATCTAGGAGGTGCCTTTGGCACCACTTCATTGTCACTATGACTGGTTGTACTTTCGAGTCTCCATGTGCCAATGACCTATTTTGGTCATTTATGAAGAACTGTCTGTCTCTCTTTCACACTATATGGTTTACACTGGCTTGGTCCGGTTTAGCGGGTAAAAAGTGGAACCCAAGAATAATTGGCATGGGCTTATTTCGATAAAAGGATTTCTGGCTCTTGGACACTTGAAAGGAGATTCAGACTTCTTAAATTTAAAGTCGTTTTTTCTCTATAATAGGATGTTGAGACTAAACCATGATAGCTGATTTCTTTAATACAATAGTTTGGGTTAGAAATTTTTTTGCGTTAATATAGATGTTTTCTTTCTGTGATATTTACTCTGGGGACCTTCACCTGCGAGGATATGATATTTTCAGTGGGTGTCAGCTTTGTTGTATCTCTTCTATAAGATCCATTTTAGTAAAACTGATTTGGTCTATCTGCTTTGTTGGTTGCATGTATGCTGACCTATTGAGAGTGATTTGTTAATTAGTTCCTGTTTATGTTTTTTGTGAATGGGTAGTCTAGACTCCATACAATACTACAGAATCTCAAGGCCAATACCTTGCCACCATTTTATTCTTAGTATTGTACAATCATGTGAGTCTATTGTCACAATTTATTCATGTATACCTTTGAATTAGGACCCCAGATTGGTCATTAAGGGATTTGTAGGTCCAGGATATTATTTTCTAGTAGATAGACTAGGATTTTTAGTACCGCATGCTTGAAGTTGTTCTTACCTTTAATTGATGTTTAGAATCCCTCTCTATCCCACCCATTTTTGTTCTCAAGGAGGAGAGTTGAAATGCATTTTATATTTACACTGAAGTTTGTAGTATTGATTTTTATTGTTTGGACACCTAGTATCCTTTCTTTAACAACACAAAATAATTGAGTTTATGGCATTATGCTCTATCACATGTTTTTGGCAGGTAGCTATAAAAAAAATGAAGAGGAAATATTATATCTGGGAAGAGTGTATGAATCTCCGAGAAGTCAAGGTATGAAACATGAAAACTATTAAATATAGCAATTGGATAACATGTTAAACCATAGTTTTTAAATCTTCTATTAATTCGTCTATTTTGCAAATAAATAGCAATGGTACTCATCACAGGGTTGACTTTTTTTGAGCAGTCTCTGCTGAAGTTGAACCATCCCAACATTATCAAGCTGAAGGAGGTCATTAGGGAAAATAATGAACTATTTTTCATATTTGAATACATGGTATCCTCGACATTTCTCGAAGTCTCAAATTCTTTTTTTATATCATCATGAATATTAAATTTTAATACATTCATGTGCCTTGTTAAAATTTTATATTTTATCTAGCTTATAATGTAAAGTGAAAATGCACATTTGGAATTGCTAGTACAAGTCAGTTATTAGCGCTTTAGCTGCCATACTTTTCTCCTTTATTTGATAGTGTTCTGAAACCTTTAGGTTGGTATTTTAAGCATCAATACATAATTTTTGGTTAACTGAAACAATTATCATTTGTATTAAAAGGAGGCTGTGGCTCCACTGTGTGGTGAATTAATATAAAGCAAAATTGCTATGTTTGATATTAGGGGTTTCAAAATGACCCAAATTTTCAAAATGACTGCCTAGCATCTGAGCAGTTATTACATTTCTGGCCAGTGGAATCATAAATATAAAGCTTGCTAGTGTAAAGCCCAATAAACTGAGCTAACAACAAAACTGTCTTACAATGCATAATAAGACCTGGATTTAGAAGAAAACATGTCCACTAAGGGCTTCCTACTTGATGTCTGCCTGAAAGTTGAACTTCAGGTCTGCATTATCATTTGCCATATCTCTTTGCACTTGCTGGGCTGTTTTTCTTTAACTGCTGCTCTAACAGAATCGATAGAATCTTTGGAAGAGAAGCCATAGGATGTGAGCTCCTGGCAAGACCCAAAACTAATTCATTAAGCATATTGAAGTCTGCTTCGTTTCTCTATTTGCTTGCCTTGATGAGCCACGACTTCCGATAACTCAGCATTCTTGTATCTCTGAAATTCAATTGGGCTTGTCATCTTGCTGCTGCAACGAGAGAAGGCCACCTGTAGATCCTCAATCTGGTGTGTGCTCTTCTGAGCTTGAAGCAGGTCTATAATTTCACAAGAGATAATGAATGGAGTGCCTATGACCTCTATTCTTTTTAGAACCATCAAGTTGAACTAATCCCCAATGCCAAGGAAAGTACCTGGTGACTTCTAGACTGAAGCTGGCCAACATGAGGGGATACCACTGAGCTGAAAGCCAAGATTGGAGGCCCAGTTCACTTGGAAAGGCAGGTTAAATCCAGTCCACTGGACTTTACCAGACCGCTGAGCTAAGGAAAGTAAACTATAATATTAAACCTGAAAACCAAACTGAGCTGGCATTCCTTCAGTGCCTGCAGATATCATACACCAGTAAAGAGAAAATCCCTCTTTCACTGCTCAGAGCCATAATTTTATTTAATTATCCATTCCTCCCCCACACACGTAGGAATAAATTTTAAAAGGGAAGTACATAAGGTCTGGCTAAATTTACTGCCCATCCTATGAACTCAAAAGTGACACATCATTTGTCCATAATCTCATTGGCCTAATATCCTATGGTTTGTAGAACTTAATGTCATGGGAAGTAAGAGTTGATAGCAACCCCTGCCATTTATAGTCAGCATTCCAATGCTTACTGCCATTGCCTCCTTTGCTTTGGTATCAGCCAGGGTATTGCAGACCCCTAACACTTGGTATTTATCTATAAACTCAAAACTCCTTGCAATCCCTTGAACTCCTGTTAACAGTCACATTAGACACAATTTATAGCTTTATTAGGCTAAGATTGATGGCAAAAATTAGCTCGTCAAGGTAACTGAAGATAACTAACATTACTTTAGTTAACTATTCTATCTTTAGCTTTTTCTACTTTAACTCAAGTACAAGTCATAAATTTAGCTTGCCTTACATGCACATCTTATGCAACACATCAACATGTGTGCAACCCACTTGCACGCTCTGCATGTCGAATGCAAGCTCCTAACGAAGCAAATCAAGGTTCTTCTAGTCAAGACACAAGACTAGAAGTATCTTCCGAGCTACAAAGCTCAACAATAATGCTTTAGGGGACAGTTCTTAGAGACTCATTGGTTCTAAAAACTACTAGAAAATGATTTTGCTGAAGGAAATTTCGAGTAAATTAAATCTCACTGTGATGAAAATGCTACTGTAATTTCTTGGTGGTTTGTTTTTAAACTGTATGATAAGAGTTGCTCATCATTTGCTTCCCTATTGAAGATGGTGTTAGTGCATCTTTCCAAATTTTTTGGCTCTCATGTCTCCCTTATCTCTAGTGCCTTGGAAAACCTGTATAGGATTTTGCATGCTTCTTGTAAGATGAGTCTTATCTGGATTTATTTCGGACTTTTGATCCAACTTGAAAAGAAAATTTATAATGATTGGTTCGTTTTATATTTCAACATTAGATTCTTTTAAAAAGCATTTGTATTTTGAGTAAGTAGGATCCAGAACTCTAGTGACTGGTCCTTAACAGAGGAGAATTTAAGTTGAACCAATGGTTTTCCTAATATTGGGAATCTATCTTGATATTCTGCACCCTAATTACTTCCTTGACTGCCCAGATAAGGTTAATATTCCAGTGTTGGACTTTTTGTCGAATCATATTGTGTTTCAATTTTGCATTGGCAGCAGGGAGGTGCTTTATAACCTGGGTTGAGGGAGATCCCCATGTGTGTGTAACTCTAATAAAATAAAATTGAAAAAGAGCTGATGTCTTTTTATGAGGTACCTTAACGCCAAAAATGATAGCTGATGTAAGTTGTAACTATAAACTGGTTTAGATCTGTTTCAACCATTGATCTATTGTGTGCTGAGTCACATTGTTTGGGTTCCGTAATGATTAGGTTGGGTTCTAATTTGAATTTTTTGGCAAGGTTTGGATTAGTTTCACGAATAGGTTTGTCTATATATATATATATATATACAAATTTAGTAGGGTTGTTCAGAGCACAAACTCGATTCACAGGTTGTAGGGTTGTATTTGGGCTATTCCCTTACTAATTCCTTGCTTAAGTTTCAACTCTCAAAGCACAAATTAAAAACTTTACTCTTTATTTCAATCACACACACACACACACACACACACACACACATATATATATTTCAAGTGTTATAAGGGTTTAATCCCTCTCCCTAATTTGAATACCGTATACCAAATCATTGAATCAATGATACATAATACATATGTGGCTTGCAAAGATTGGGGGAAGTTAATAAACTTTTCCTTTTGGATGGTTGTAGAGATACTGTTGACAGTACAATATGACATCACTGTTTATTGTAGTCAAGGAGCTGAAGTCTTCAACAGTTTTTTAACATTTCATCTGCTTCTTTTTTTATTTCTTTCTCTTCAGGGTATTATTATAGTAACATCAGGGACATGCCCTCTTTTCATCATAGAATGCTGAGCACTTTTAGTCTAGTGATTTGACCATCATGAAGGAAAGAAACGGTACTATTGAGTTTAATGAAGGTTCAAGAATATAACTTTGAAACACTCCTAAAGGCATGCCATATGATTGGTAACAGAATGCAGCAGTAAATGTCAGAAACAGTAAAGGAAAACTTGTTGATATTTGGTAGGGCTTTGATCAGGGGTGTTACCCTTCATATTGATATGAGTGGGAAGTACATTAGCAAGGGGTTGCATACGTTATTTTTCTTGGCTTGAGGATGGTTGAGCATATTGGTCCTCCTTGAGGGATCACGTGGTGCTTTTGATGGTGGTTTTCTTGGTGATCTCTTGCTCCTTGGTTGATGGTTTTTGATGATCTGGACTACTTTCTTTGGTGGCTCATCTAGCACTTGCCTCTAGGCTCTCATGCTTTATGATTAGGCTTTCCTACATAGTGAGAGTTTGAGCGGTAGCATTTTGATGCCGTTGCAGGGTAAAATGTCCATAACCTCGAGTTAATAATTCTATAAGATTTAATTTGGTAAGCATTGGATAATTTGTTAATCAACTTTAAGCTTATCTGGCGACTCCACAAGGTGGACGTTTGCTTAAGATATATTCTACATGAAATCTTCTCAAGGCACACTTCTTTTGATCCTAGAACTTGAGAGATACTTTCACTGACAAATCCATAGGATTAGGGAACCTCCCATTTGAGGACTATTTAGATTCTTCTATTGTTGAAGACATATGGTATTTGTTTGAGAGCAATGTTTTGCAAAACACTCATGCTACAATGGCCACTCAACCTTTGATTAAAAATGTAAATAGGTCTCTTGATATATCTAGGATTGAGGGATTTCCTCACAACATGCCTGATAAATATAACAAATGGCTTCCCCAGGTTTCAAGAAAATGATAGACATGTTTAGAATTTTAAATAATGCTTTGAATAAAAGTTATTGGGAGTTTATAGGAAGTCCAAATTATAACATATTTAGTGAAGGAAGTGATGTAAAAGTATATTTAGAAATTATTCAAAATTGAATACTAAATTTCTAGCAAAATGACTTGTAATTAATTCAGAAAATTTCCAGCATAGTGAACAAGTTGTACACTAAATTTCCAACCACGAAATTCTATGGATTTTTAATGAATTATGTAAATTAATGGCTGGAAATGATATATTATGTGCTGAAAATTGCATGGACCAGCAAAATACACATATAAATGCTACAGGGATTTCCAGCCTTCAATAATGGAAATGCCAGCTAATACATGCACTTAAAATTTAATTTGTAGATCTGAAAATGCACAATGTAATGTATCTTCATACTTTTTTCAAGATGAAGTTGTAGTGGAGGAGACCAAAATACTTTTGAGGATAATGCAGATGTTCCAATTTATGATTATGTATCATATTTTAAAGAATTTTATTGATGTCCTATCCAACTTTGGATAGAGCAATGTTGTGCATGCCATCTTGGGAAGGGAAATCCTTCTATATAAACAAAGAGCTAGGGTGCCTTCATTTGTTGTGTGATTAATCATTATATCTAGCCTTTGTATTTTGATCATGTAGAGGAGAAGGAATAATAAGCTTTTGACGAGCATTAAGAGGAATAATTTTCATGTATTTTTGGCATCAATGGTTTATGCCTTTTATTTTTTGCAAAGCCAATTTTTGATATGATAAGTTGTATCTGATAAGACAGACCATCCATCAACATTTTTCTTTTTTGAAGAAGGTTTTCACAGGTACAAATAGGGGATTATGGGGTTCTCATGCACTCTTCTGCTAAGAGTTCATGTCTCTAAGTAGCAACTAGATGTTACCCCTCATATTGGTATGAGTGGCAAGTATATTTGCAGGGGGTTACAAACCTTAGTTTTCATGACTTGAGGATGGCTGAGCATAGTGATTCTCCTTGAAAGATTATGTGGTGCTCTTGGTGGTGGCTTTCTTGGCGATCTCTTGCTCCTTGGTTGATGGTTTTTGATGATCTTGACTACTTTCTTTGGTGGCTTGCCTAGCAGTTGCCTCTAGGCTCTCATGCTTTATGATTAGACTTTCCCAGATAGTGAGATTTGAGTGGTAACAAGGAGTTTTTTTTTGTTCACTGTCAAGTGGATGATCATTCTCAAGTCTCCATGGCTTTCCTTAGAATTCAGAACTTGCATAGGTGAGATGTTATATTATGTGAATTCTGACATGGAAAAAACCATGAGTGTTGCCTAAGAGTAGTGCAGAGCCTATGATAGAGTAAATCTGTATTGGTAAAATGGAAGGAGATAGGAAGGGGAATCGATCAACTTTATCTGTTACCCATGTTAGATGTCATTGAAATGGAAGGAGATAGGAAGGGGAATTGATCAAATTTATCTGTTACCCATTTTAGATGTCATTGAAATGGAAGGAGATAGGAAGGTGAATCAAATCAAGCAAATTTATATGCTATCAATGTTTATATGTCATAGATGACATAAAAGTTTCTTAAAGGTTCACCTTGGAAGAATATGGCTAGAGAAATTGTATGGTGAAGAGAAACATGAAGAGATGTGCTAAAACCTTTCAATAAGTTCTCTGTAGTTGATTCTTGCTTGGTTTTTTACATGTAGCTGTAATATCCTTGTAACAAAAATGTACAGTAGCACTGAAAACACGTATGATAACAATTATAAAGAAGAGAAACGGCAGTCTTCCAGATGGTAGCCTTCTGTTACAGTCTTTAATTTCCTTTGCTGAGCTATAGTGAGGAAACAAATTGTTTAGTTATTTTGAAATTTCTAACAAGGTTTAAAGAGTTGTAGCACTGCAAACACTTATGATAACAATTATTAAGAAAAGAAACAGCAATCTTCCAGATTGTAGCATTCTGTTGCAGTCTTTAGTTTCCTTTGCTGAGCTATAGTGAGGAAACAAGTTGTTTAGTTATTTTGAAATGCTAACAAGTTTTAAAGATTTGTAGAGATACAAATATAAAGTATCTGAAAAACTGTAGTAAGAATTATGAGGTAGTTTGAGTTTAAAATATTTTATGCGATAGGTTGGGTGGGAGACTATCATTTGCATCTTCGTAATGATTTTCTGAGCAAAATGCAGTTTTACTAAATGTATTAAATTCAAACCATCAAGAACTAAAATGTGTATAAAGTTTAGGACTAAAGCAAAATAAATGTTCTTGAATCTTGAGATAAGGACAATCTCAGTTCTTGTTAGAGCAATGATAACTCATTATAAAATATTCTTTTAGATCTGATGGTGTTTCCTCTCTTTGTCTGTGATAAAAGTGACACTTTCTTCTAAATCCATGTTTCTGGCTGATATATTCCAGGAATGTAATCTGTATCAAATAATGAAAGAGAGATCTACTCCTTTTTCGGAAACAGAAATTATCAAATTTTGCTATCAAATACTGCAAGGGTTATCCTATATGCACAGGAATGGTTATTTTCACCGAGACTTAAAACCAGGTACATTGTTAGTATTTGACATATATTGTTTGCCAAATTTTTTATATTTAGCAAATGTTTCGGGTGTTTCTCATTTGTAAAGAAGTTTGTCTTGATGGTCCATATCTTAGCAAAATGACATAAATGGTTCATATCTAAGCAAAATGACATAAATGGCTCATTTTCTTTTCAGAGAATTTGTTGGTAACTAGGGACTTGATTAAAATTGCGGATTTTGGGCTGGCAAGGGAAGTTCTGACCAGACCACCTTATACAGATTATGTTTCAACGAGATGGTGAATGTTCTTTCTGCTTTTACTTTTGATTGAACAAATTATTAAAGTAAAAATGAAATACATTTGTCAATTTCTCTGAATAGGATTTTTTTTTACAGTTGATGATTTCTGCCTTTTGTGATAGGTATCGTGCTCCAGAAGTTCTGCTGCAATCTCCAACATACACTACTGCAATTGGTAGGTGTAAATCTGTTACCACTTTTCATCTGGTTCTGACTCTTATCTAGACTAGTATTATTGCAAAGGTTCCACCCTTACAAAATGTAAGAATCTTATGGAAGGTTCCCTGTTGCAAAGACAGAATGTTATTCTAGCAAAAACTTCTGAGCAGGCTCTTTTTATAGTTCAATAACTGAAAGTACATACTGTATGTCAAGAGCATTTTGGACTGAAGTATTTTACCAGTTTAGATGAAGAGAGAAAATTATGAGCCCAGGCTATTGACATCATTATTTTGAGGATTGCAGGCATGCTATTTGAGTTTGAGGACATCATAACGTAGCTTACTATAGTTTTGATCTATGTTAAGCTTATGACATTCTTTATTTTCAAAGAAATAGAAGGATTATGAACCCCAGTTAGTTCATGATGATAGGCATGCTATTTGAGCTTGAGGATATCATAACCTGGCTTGCTATGGTTTTGAATCTTGATTTATGTTGAGCTTATGGCATTCTTTTTTTTCAACGACATAGAAGAATTATGGGCCCCAGTTAGTTAATGATGATAGAGCTAATATTTTTAAATTTTTATGCTTTTGATAGACATGTGGGCAGTTGGGGCGATACTGGCGGAACTCTTCACTTTGCATCCTCTCTTTCCTGGTGAAAGGTAGAAATCCTTGAACTTTTTAATCTATCCTTGATGATGCAGAACCTAGATACTTGTGGTTCCCATACCAGCTGAGCTTGAAGATAGAAACATTGAAGATTCCCTTGGTTTCTCATCACAAAGGGATTAACCGCTACCAAAAATAACTTGCAGTGAACTTGATGAAATTTACAAGATATGTGGTGTGCTTGGCACACCAGATTATGAGACTTGGCCTGACGGCATGCAGCTTGCAGCTTTTAGGAACTTCATCTTTCCCCAGGTCACTTAAATTTTGTTAAGCAATATTATTTATTTGCCGTTCTGACCTTTTTGAACATGGTTTGCCTCATTCTCGTTTATAGCTCAATCTACTATCATGTTTGTGTCTGTGATGCAGTTTCTACCAGTCAATCTTTCCGTTCTTATTCCCCATGCTAGCTCAGAAGCAATCGATTTGATTACGGTATGTACCATAATGCTGAAAAATTGGAATGAGTGAACTCTTTTTCTGTTCTTTTCTATTTGTCCTAAGCAGCATGGTGTTCACCTTGAAACTTTTTTTCTGTGGATTATCATTCCACATCCTGTTTAAAGTCCAGATTTGCATATTTAGTATTATGTCTTCAAGATGATCTTGCACTTGAATGTTATATTATGGTTGTTTATTGTAAATGACTGTCGCATTCTGGGAAACTTCAAAACAGCGTCTATGTTCTTGGGACCCTCAGAAGAGGCCAACAGCAGAGCAGGCACTGCATCATCCTTTCTTCCATGTGGGTATTTTTTTTTTTTCTTTGATGCTAAAAAATTGTTTTCAAAGAATAGCCTTTTTATTTTATTTGCTAATATTTTTTTCAGTCATAGGTAATTCTTTTTAGATAGTTCAAGTTGGAATTGACAGAAATATCCATTGTATGTAGATTGGCATGTCTATTCCTCTTTCTCTTGGGGGACATTATCAAGATAATACATGTGCAGCAGGTAAACCATAATTATAGCAAGCATCATACATGTCTTATTTGATTGTTATTTCCTCTGATCTGCATCTGTAAATCTTTTTAAAGAGATATTTGAAAGTCAAAAAAACATTTCATGACCATGCAAATAGGTTTCCAGCACAAAAGCATGGCACATTGAATGGTGCTTTGTTTTGAATGAGTGTGTTTCAATTTTCGAGGTCACCTAAATAATTAAGTTTGCTATGCATTATACGGGTAAAATGACTGTAAGACCGATTGTATCATTCTTGGCATCTCCATGCGCTATGGTGTAACCCAAATTTTAGATCAAGTAGCACATAGCCTAAACAAAGTTGTACTCTGGCTACCAAATTTCTGTGAGTTTTAATACTAGGGATTTTCTTGAGTTCTTAGTCGTGCTGTGTGGCTGCAGAGGTAGATACAATTTTTCATTCCAAAAAAGACAAGGCATGGAATGGGGAAAAAGAATCAGGCATGGAATGCTACCTCGGTTTGTCTTTGGGGCTCAAGCCAAGCCTTGGTCATCTGGGTGGTAAGCAATATTTGTGGTGGAAATATTTTCCAGCACCTTTCGGACTGGGCTTGGCCATCATTTGCTATTTCTCACAAGTGCTCTTTATTGTTGAAGTTTTTGATAACTTTTTTTGGGTTATTTTTCTGCATCTTTGCTCTTTCAGCAGTGGGATCTCAAGGTGTGGGAGCAGTTAAGCAGGTAATGGTTCTTACAATCATGATTGAAGTTCAACTATGGCATTGGGTTGGTTTCATAGTGTCCTGGATTGCTTTCCCACAATTTGGCATTTGTAACGTGTAGGAAGTGGCGTCCTCTCCAGGGTGTCAGAGTAATCCAAAGCAGTCCCTCTTGCAGGTTTTAAACTCAAGAGGTTTGTATAGGAAACTCTAGGAGATTGGAGGAGCTTTTCCAAAATATATGATCGATGATGTATAATTTGAGATATATTTAAAATTTAAATTGCATTTTCATCCTTGGCAGCAATTCTACCACTATTTTCCTCAAGCCCCAACTTGAGTGTGGTTCCAGTCAAGTCCTCTCTACCTTCAGCATATACAGTGAACAGGTTAGCTTTGATTTAAAAAAGTGTGAATTTGGAATTTTTTAAATTGAGTGAAAATTATATGTATATATTTATATATCTTGGAGCCTTCAAATGGTTGCAGTCAAGTCATGTGGCCAACAATAGCAGGTCCACCTGCTGCTGCAGTTACTGTTTCTACTCTACAGCCAAGCATACTCGGCGATTTTAAGATCTTTGGAAAATCCATGGGGTTGGCTTCACAGTGTGTGGGAAAGGAAGCTTCCCCGTTCAGCTAGATAATCATATTTATTTCATGCTTTCTGAACAAAATAAATTTTTAATGAGAGAAAGTCACCATTTTAAGCTGATAGCTTTAGTTCCTACGTGGAATGTATAAAAGCACCATTGTCCATAAAGGAAGAGCTTTAATCTGGATTCCAGTATATATACCCAGTTTGGTTTCTAAATTCATTTGTAAATAGTTCCAACCGAGAGAGGATATTTTTGAGGTAGATTGGCAATGAAATTACTACTGCCATTATTCAGAGTTACTGCTTATGAGAACAATTTATTTATGTTACTGTTCTCATACACAATCCATCTCCAGCATCACCATTTTTACATGATTGGGATGCCGAAGTTTGTGAGGTAAGATTGTAATATTAGACCAGTTGATAGCCATGCAATTTTGATCACTGAACAGGTCATATGCCAATGCATGTGAAATGAAATCATCTTAAAATTGTGTCAAACTTCTCAAATAAGTTCTTTAGACTTGTTTGCCTTTCAGAAACGGCATATCTTCTAGTCCTAGCATAGTGACACTTTTCATTTGAAGGCTGTAATTATTATATATTTACTTTTTACAGCTACTACTTGGATGTCATTTGATGGGCTATATATATTATCGAGTGTAACTACTGATTGATGATAGACGGCCTATATAGAGTGTAACTACTGATTGATGATAAACAGAAGATTTGGCTGCACTAGCTGGACTTTTCTTATTGGGTTCACTTTTTCTTGCTGGATATGTATTAAGTGTGTCATACTATAGATCTTGATTGAATAACTTTTAGTCTCATGTTTCCTGCACTAGCTGGACTTTTCCTATTGGGTTCACTTTCTCTTGTTGGATATGTATTCAATGTGCCATACTATACACATCTTGATTAAAGAAATTTTAGTCTCATGTTTCCAGTTTATGTATCTGAATATTTTTAGCTTAATATTGTTGTTTTAAAGGTAGCACTATCCCTATGCACTTGATGTACTTAGCAATCCCCTTCAGTGCTTTTCATCATCTTTGGAAGTAAATATTACTTTACATTTACCCTTCTTCTCTCCTTTACTTTCTTCTAGGACATTTAAATCATGGCAATACTTGTGGTATGTGTAGGTAGTCGACTTAATCAGTTATGTTGGCTAAAGGACTGTTAGTCTACGATCATGTCATTGGCACACCTTCTTGGTTGGTGACCTTGTTGACTGTGTCAGCTTGTATATTGACACTAAAAGTCGGTTGAGTCAGTTACTTGTTATGTACTGACCTTGCATTTGTATATATAGGACTTTTAGGATGATTTGTAAGTCTAGAAGATATTGGGATTCCTAGTGCTGTCAGATATCTCCTCTGTACTTTTACTAGTGATGGTTGTATGACTGGTTGTCTTATATTTGTCTTTTGTAATTTCACATTGACGACAGTGTGTTTGAGGTGCAGTGCACTTATACTATACCTTTTCGCTTTGGACTGTCTGTTTAGAACCTTAGATTGTGGGGGTGAACTTCATTGAAGGTAAAATTATTATTTTTGGAACACTTTCTAAATTCAGGAAAATATTTTTCATCCTGCAGAAGGTTGCCTTAATGCTTATCCCCCAATGTCATTATGCTTATACTAAGAGTTAAATTATGCTAATTTGTTGGCTTCGCTGTTGATCAACTGCTGTGAACTGTGAGTTGGTATTTTGCATCACATATTTATAAAGAAAATACTTTTACAGCTAGAAGTTAGTATTCTCTACTTAGCAACAACTGGGCACGTCTTCCCTCCAATGATAATAAGGATTGTGAAGTTATGATGTCTCGAAAGACTCGAAGAACCAAGCAACTTCCAAAATATTTTCACTGGAAACATGCTATTTTGATATTTTAATTATTAATTCTCAACTTTCATATGTTTGTTCTTGTGCTTCTCCTACCTTTTAGAGAATTCATACCTCATCCTAAAGCCAAATGAATAGATGCCATTTATTCTCCATTCACATCCTATGATTCTTCTCGAATCCCTATAGTCCCCTCTATTTTTTACTTTGGTGCAACTAACATGCAACACAGGAATGCTGGTATTGCTTGGGAATCTGGGATACTAATTGGATCAGCTGTGCTCTTCTTGCTAATATGCCTCCATCTCCAGGTCTGATAATTAGATTTAAGCATTAAATTTTGTACGTCTTCTTCCCATTTGAAGATATCATGCAACTTCCAAAATGCAAAACCTCCAAAATATTTTCACTGGAAACATGCTATTTTGATATTTTAATTATTAATTCTCAACTTTCATATGATTGTGCTTGTGCTGCTCCTACCTTTTAGAGAATTCATACCTCGTCCTAAAGCCAAATGAATAGATGCCATTTCTTCTCCATTCACATCCTATGATTCTTCTCTCGAATCCCTATAGTCCCCTCTATTTTTTACTTTGGTGCAACTAACATGAAACACAGGAATGTTCGTATTGCTTGGGAATCTGGGATACTAACTGGATCAGCTGTACTCTTCTTGCTAATATGCCTCCACCTCCAGGTCTGATAATTAGATTTAAGCATTAAATTTTGTACGTCTTCTTGCCATTTGAAGATATCATGCTTCTTTTCAACCAAAGTATTTGGAAGGAAGGCGTCCTTGGAATCTGAAACTTAGAGCATTTCAATTTGTTAATTTTTAGGTGGGTTTTGAAGAAACAAATTGTGGACTTGGTAGTATCTCTCACCTTTTTCCACAAAGATTTCTGGTATAGATCAAGGTCTTATCCTTTACAAAAATCCTGAAGACTCTTTGATTGTTGCTCCACCTATTCGTATTGTATCAAACACAAATTGCAGACTTTTCCATTAGCAATTAATATTCCTTTTAATTCTCCTTGCCCTCTTGCACTCTAAATCATCCTTCCTGAAGCTCGTTTTGAGATAAATAAATAGTAGAGGATCCCTTTGTTTGTGTCACTTGCAGAATGCAAGTTGTTGAAATGGAAAACCACCACTATAATAACCATGCGACTGTAGAGAAACACATCAAAATTCCATCCACACATTCATCCCCAAGCTAGCAGTTATGTGTCTGAAGAAAATACAATTCCTTTTCTCAAATTTGATAATTATGCTGTTGTTTTTTCTTTCGTGCCCATTTCTATTGAATGCACAAATTCTTTAGACTGCTACAACTTGTAAATTGTTGAGATGGAGAACCATTACTAGAAAAACAATGTTGAAATGGAAAATCGTTACTTGAAAAACAACGTTGAAATGGAGAACCATTACTAGAATAACAGTGCCTACCGTAGGGGAACACTGAGAAGCTGTTTTTACACATCCGTAGGGGAACACTGAGAAGCTGTTTTTACACATTCTTCCCCAAGATAACAATATTTGTCTTGGGAAAATTTAGTTCACCATCTTTAATCTGATAATTGTGCTTTTCCTTGGCTATTTCTATCAAGTGCACAAATTGTTTAGCCTGCTACAACCTGGCTTCTAATTTGTTTTACTTATATAAGTCTGGTTCTTCAAAGATTATGTTTGGTAAGAATAGTTGAGTTTGGTAGCTATAACTCTTAGTTATTGACTTGTAAGTTGTTTTTTATTGAATCTAGAGGAATCAGTAACTGATCAGGGCTACTTGGGCTAGGCTTGGGTTTAAACGTGGCTGCCACTTCAACCACGAAGCTAGTGCCAGCAACTTGCAAGCTAATGCCTAACAGGAAATTTATGACTTAACAAGAGCTGAGGCATCCCATTTGTGGGTCTGTACCCTTCTAGCTTTATCATAATGGGTTAACATGTTACTCTATGGGAATAGAATCGAGTTGGAGAGGATTACACACAATGTTCTCAACAACCCGAGCTAAATCACTTGAACTAGCCAATGAACTTTGGCAAAAGCTAAGGACATCACTGCCTTTTTTTTCGGATCAAAACTAAAATTTACCACAATTGGCAACTTGAGATTTCTTCCAAATTTATTGGCCCCTCAAGGCCGTTAACAAAGGGCTTCACTATTGCCTAATATTCTTGAAAGGTGTCAAGCTAGGATGGTAACTCTTGAATTGATGCATTTCATTAAGATGAAAGTAAAAATTTGAAAGGAATAGTGACCCTTGGGATTCACATTCCCATGCCTTTTCCTATTCTAATTTTATATTTACATATTTACAGGTTTTTGTCAACATCTCCCTGGCCCCAGTTAGAAAATCAGAAAGGTTTTCTTATCTTGATAATTACTTGTGATTTCTTTGCTATCTTATTAACTTCTTTTATATCTTCTTTTATCTTTTTATCATCAAGCAACTATCAAAACATAAATGCATGAAGATAAAAAACAATGAGACATGATGTAGGCTCTCAGTCAGGGTAAAGCCCCTCTACTAGGGAAAACAAAAAAATTCCCCTCTTCCTTTAGAATCGGATCAAATGAGACTACCAAAACCCTTTAACCAAGACAAAGACCTCCCCCAATCCACCAAGTCAACTTCCCCAGATAGTCCTTCCAAGATGATAAAGATCAACTTCTAGTCAACAAGAATCAACTTTCTTCAATATTGCATCAATCACAGATTTCGACTTCCTGCAACCTACAAACTCATGAGTGTGAGCTAGAGTTAAGAGAAAATGAGCTCCGTCTCTTTGCTAGGGTTCTTCCTTCCTTTGTTAGGGTTTATTCTTCTTCTTCAAGCCTTTGACACATATTTTATTACCTTCACTCTTCCTTTTAATTGCAGATTGAACTCTTGGATAGATAGATGCTCAAATAGGTTGAATTGCACTCCCATATATGGTCCTTATGTGCGGTCAAATTCCCTTAATGAGGCTGACTTGGTGGAGGTATAAAAGACCTAAATACATGAAATAAATTTTCTTTCTTTGACGTAATAAGCCCAAGAAGGGTCTAATACAAGATGACAAGGACAAACACAAACCCTAGAAGCACACAATGGGTGCTTTGACCTAGAAATATAATTAAATTGAGCATGATTTATTTCTCTTTCTTTTGACAAATACATAAGAATTATATTATATCATGAGCTAGACAACAATTATAAAGATCGACACTAGTTACATTTCTCAACACTCCCTCTTAACTAGGGAGGCATTCTTAATTGTTCAACCAGTACAAGGTTGACCTCAATGTGAAATGTTCCAAGAAGAGTATGACGGGGATAAAAAAATTGCCAAGGTATTCTCCCAACAGGGATTAAGGTGTCATCAAGGCCACATGCCACTATAGGTACCATCGGGCTACAACACTGGTATTAATACAACTGGATATAGATACCATCTACGTTTCCATGCCAAGACACCAACCCTCACAGGGATCTAGGTATCATCAAGAACACTGAAACAAAGCTCCATACGACTAAGATACCATCCCACACCGAGATCTAGACATCATCAAGGCCAATCTTTAATTGAGATCTCAACAATAACCAAGTCAAGATGTCCTCCCAAGTACCATCACATGGGCAGTTTATGGTATTCATCTCTCCCTCTCAACCAAATTAGAGATATCCAAAAATCCAAGAACGTTTCTAAAATATACAAAACTTCTTAGGGAAGGATCAACACATCAACGACATTTTCATCCATCAAAACGTATTGTAGCCTCACAACCCCAATTAATTTCAATGTATTGGTTCTTATTATCGATATGCTAGCACGATCTCTGGGGTGAACAATTCTGATGCTGCTTGGTTCACCATAGTATCCAAACAATTTGAGACAGAAGCTTCATTCTCCAATTTCTTCAACAAATCAAAACTCAACTCTAGTCTAGTTCACGATCTCATCAAACACGAATAACCATTAGTGGTTTTAGCCATTCTCAGATCTTATTATTTCTTCATCATGTCCTTATTGTCACTTATAGAGGATGTCCAAGCTTCCTCTCAATTATAGATAAGTCCTTTGTCAACAATTTTATTCTTTCAACTACACAAGCTCTTTCTTTTGCATAATCATACAGAGAACTTCGATCTTCCAAAACTTCATTCCTTCATATGGTAACAAGATTATCATTCAATCATCAAGATTCTTGCAACTCCATCTTTCCATCGTGCTCAACATCATAAGGTTATCATCAAGTATGAGGTAGGCATATCTCTTTATAACTTCTTGCAAATAATGTGCCTGCAAGTCTCAACAAGAAGTACAACCGAGTATATATATGTACAAGAGCATGAAATTAACTTTATCAATAACATGTTATCACAATGAGAGCATCTAGGGTTATCAAAACTCCAAACAAGAAATAAATCTTAAAACCTAAACCTTGTTAGGGTTTCCATTGTATGAAAGCGTTTACACCTAAGGTTTCATTCCTAGGATCTTATTTCATCTTCTACAAGGGTTTTGCCATAAATCTTAAATATTGTCATCAAACCATAAAATCTAGGGTTTTATCGTATGCCCTAGATATAAAAAATAAACCCTATGAATCAAAAGGTAAAGGTTTTATCAAAATAGATAAAAAGATAGAACAACAAGGGTTGATTTAGTCTAAATATCAATCACTCTAATAATATAAGAATTTTTATGATTCTATAGCAAACCCTAGATATGAGAGAGTTAGTAATATAGAACATTTTAAAGATAAAAATATCAAACCTTCTTATATGATGAAGACTTGCTACAAGTCTTGAAATGTTACTCATACCTTGAGTTACACCTTTTACAAACCTTGTGGGGTTTCCTATTGAAGGGCTCTTTTTGCAACAAGGGTTCTTTCCTCTTTTGGAGTCTCCCTCTGAATCTAGCCATAATCCTTATTGCAAGCATTCTTTTAGAGTATACTTGCAAACTTTCCTTCCAAGGAAAACACAAGAGAAATGATTATAAACAAGCGAAAATGAAGCTAGACATAGAGGAAATCAACAATGAAAAGGAAATAAAGAACAAGATACTTATCTTTTGTGAAAAAAGGTGGGTAAGTTCCCTTTTGATCTTACATCAATCTAATCTTTGAGAGGAACTTCTTCAACTTAATCTAAACAACTCAAGAGCTTTCTTAACAAAACATATTAGGTATCTAAACCGTAGGAATCAAAAGAAAGACTAATACTGGAGACAATCATAAAAGAAATTCTCTAAAACAATAACCTATATCATAAACAAAGGAGATCCAAGGGATAGCATCCCTAAATGACTTTCTAGAATAAGTCTTTGACTTTGGAGTCATCAACTTTGTTCTTCATTGGGGGATTATCATTAGAGGCAATAATAGCTTGGTCTCTTTCGCTCTTGTTATTATTATCCTGACTATTGATTTTTATAATGTCCCATCTTGTGACAATTATAGCATTCTATTTTAGAGAGGTCAATCTTCCCATGATTTTTCTTTGACACTTTAAACTTCTTATTTCCTTCTTTAATCTTAAAATGAGTAGACTAGGCATTTGAGGTATTTTATTCTTCTTCTTGCTTACCTCATATCAATGAAAGACAAGCTTCTTCTTGAATATAGGCAGACCACATTTCCTCGAAGGATGGATAAATTTTCCAACTACTAATTCCAGCTGCAAAGGCATTCCAAGGCTTTGGTAGTCGTAGAACAGTAGCAATCACAAGTTCCTTTTCAGGGACTATTTCATCGATTGCTTGTAGTTTATCTTTTATACGGGTAATTTTTACAAAATAGGAATATACAATATCATGTTTTGTCATTTTGACAATTCGAAGTTCATTCTTTAGACTTGCCACTTATCCAATAATTCATGATTGTAAATAACTTGGAGAGAGATCATACATTTTTTGTGAAGTATCTAACGTGGAAATGTAGGGAACACATTGTCTTTAACTCCATCCACAATTAGGTTCATGGTATAATGTCACTTTATTTGTATTTCTCCTTTCCATAATCATTTGTAGGTTCTTTGACTTTTCCTTCTACTAATTCCAATACCTTATTCCTTGCAAGGATGACGTCCATCCTTGTTTTCCATGCTCGATAGTTAGAAGCTCCTTGAAGTTTTTTCTTAGATTTCATTAATGAGGCCATAGGTAAACTTGTCAATGTTACAATTGATGAAGTCTAGATATCTTTGTACCCTTTAATATGTTTTCTTTTTCAAACTAGGGATCAAAACTTCTATATTACCTTTCAATACTTCCTTCATTCTAGCAAATGGTGTCCTTCAATAGATCTTCTAAGGTTAAAAAATAATACTTCTCTTCTCCTCATGATCTACCTTGAAACTTATCTTGAATCCTTCCTTAAGACGATGAGAGCTATTGCTCTTCAAGCTGCCTTTTTCTTCTTCTACATTTTAGCTCTGAAACCATGTTAACAAATAAAAAAGGCAGGAATATTTTCTTATCTTGATAATTACTTGTGACTTCTTTGTAATCTTATTAACTTCTTTTATGTTTTTATCATCAAACAAATATCAAAACATAAATGCATGAAGATAAAAAACAACAAGGAGACAAGATGTAGGCTCTCAGCTAGGGCAATACCCCTCTTTTAGGGGAAAACCCAAAAATTATCTTCTCTTCCTTTACAACCAAATCAAATGAGACAACCAAGACCCTTTAACCAAGACAAAAACCTTTCTAGGTCCCTATAATACTAGTGTATCCCTTTATTGTTATTGTTAGTGTATAGCCCCCTTATTGTTATTGTTGTGCCCATGTAGTCCTCATATTGTTATTATTGTGCCCCATAAAAACCCATTATTGTTATTGTTGTGCCTTTACATTGTTATTTTTATGTTGGCTAGGATTATATTGTGACCCCTTAGACTCCTATATATAGAAAGGAGGTTGCCCCCTCGAAGAGGCTGATTTCTAAGTCGTTGATCTCGCTTTTCTTCTATTTTGTGAGCTGGTTTCCTAACATTTGGTATCAGAGCTTTGGATTCTACAGTTTCACTGCTGCAAATAGGTTATCGTGGAATTTTTGCTATAAATTTTTTTCTATAAAGGTTTAAAAGCTAAAAAAAAACCCATTTGAGCAGAAATCCTGAGGAACGTCATATAAAAATTTGAGATCTTGGTTCGCTATATTTTGGAGATATGAATTGAGGAAGTTAGGGTTTTTCCAGCTCCATAATTTTATTTCAAACAGATGGCCAAGGGAAAATCATCATAAATTTCATTTCCGACATTGGATTGGAATTTCGTAAAACATGGCCAAAAGTGCACATATTGTAGCTGCTTGTGTATCGATTTCAGAGTCGAAGGGAAAAATCGTGACACATGGAACACTATACAATTTTGCTCTGCTGAACCATCCCATAATTAGGTCATTGTGGGAGATTGGACATAACTTTACCTTGAAGAATCCAAATTAGGTCTGACCCATCGCATTGGAAAGAAGACGTAGAGGGCTACGACCAAACTGAAGTTCAGATCTTGCAGATTCGAAATTACAGAGATACATCAGTTTCAATATTGATCTTCTCAAAAGAAAGAAAAAATTGTGTATTTTTTTTTTAAATTGCATAAGTCTTGTTTGAAAAATCAGTGTGAAGTGATTCCAAAGGCATATTGAAGCATAGATATCAATATTAGGTTCTGAAATGGCCCAAAACAATACCACACCCATTAAGCCCTCAGAAGGCTCTACTATGACTCATGAAGAGGAATAAGTGCAACATGATATAACAAAATTACGAGACCAAGTGCAACATGATATAACAAAATTACGAGACCAAGTGCAGCAAATTTCGCTCTCGCAAAGAGTAACAAGAAATGAAATGGAAGCTAAGATGGATGGTTTGAAGAAAGACATGAAATGCATGGAATCTAAGATGGATGGTTTGAAGAATGGTACAAAAGCTAAGATTTTTTTTTTTTTTTTTATTGAAACGGGTATGGATTTTATTAGTAGAGAACTTCGAATGGCTGTAGCCTTACATCTTTCAGTGCAATTCTTTTACATTTTCTGTTTCCTGCAATTTTCTATTTTCATGGTATACAAATTGTTTCTGGATCTCCGCCATTTGTGCTGAGGTCTCCTTGGGCCAAGAGGCAGCGTTTGTTGGCATAGAAGTCTGCCTCTTTGTTTGATTCTCTGAGAATGTGATAGCATTTGAAGGAAGTGAAGTCTTGGAGTAGGTATCTCAGCCTTTGCAGATTCTTATTTAAACTAGCTTCATTGAATTGGCCTTGCGTATGTATTATTTTGATCAGGATTTCTGAGTCTCCGAATCTTGCAGCTCCCAATGTCCTCTTTCTTTAGCTATTTGGCATACTTTTATCAAGCTAAGGATTTCTGCTTGATTTTTAGTTCGCTGTCCTAGACCCCAACTGGAGGTTTCTTTGATGCCTCCATCATAAGAGTATATTAGTCCTCCAGCTCCTGCTGTCCCGGGGTTGCCTTTAGAGGCACCGTCAAAAAAAGCTGTTGTTATTCCTTGCTTCCTCCACCAATTCTGAAAAGCTTCATCCTTTTCTCTTAGCCTCCACTCAAGATTTATGAGGGGTTTTTCTGTGCTATGTATCCGTTGGATGAATGCTTGGGTACCAAGCCAATTCTTTTCCTCTTGATGCACCGAATTGTCCTCTTTGATTTTCTAAGAATTCAAAATTTCTAGAAGGAGTCTTTTTGCTTTTGCTTCTACCATGTTGGGGGTCCAAGTTACATTGTTAAATATCTGCTCATTTCTAGCTAGCCATAGCTTCCAACACACTAACTTGGGGAGAGTGATCCAGATTCTGGCCCATGATGAGTTTAGGGAGAGCGACGGATAATGCTCTTTCCATGAGAGGAATAAGTCCACAACTGAAGTTTTAGTGGGGACTACAACCTTTAATCCTTGAAGAATGTGGGTCCAAACTCTGTTTGCATATGGACATTCAACAAATAAATGATCCATGGTTTCCATGGCTTCTTTACAAAGTGTGCACCTATGCGGACCTACAATGTTTCTTTTCGTAAGGTTTTCACCGATCAGGATCTTTCTATGCATTAGTGTCCAGAAGAAGAAGTTTACCTTGGGCAATGCCATTGGATCCCATACCTCTTTCAAAAAATTTTCTGGATGAATTCAGTCTCTGTGTGTTTGCATCAGTTCATAGCCTTTGACTGAGGTGTATGCTCTTGTAGGTCCCCATCCCCATTTATCCTTTTCTGTTTTATGCACCGGGGCAGCGTCACGAAGTTCCTGTTTGAGCATTTCTGTTAGCTGTATTAGGTGTGCTAGTCTATGTTTGAAATCCCAATCAATCCAGAGCCCAGACTTGTTCCACTTTGAGATATTGTAGAGCGTCTTGTCCCCTTTGTTTTCTAAAAACGCACATATCTCATGCAGGCTGTCTTGTGTGGCTAATGGTGAGTGGCCCATTATACTATCAGTCAACAGCTTGACGTGTTTCCCATTCCCTGGGATACGATCTAAATTCCAGGTGAAAAAACGCTGCCCTTTAATACATAACTGTCATAACAGTGAGCTCTTTTTGTTGTTTGCGTTCTACAAGTTTCTTAGATTTGCATTTGGTAGGTATTTATGCCTCAGAGCCGTGCTGACGGGATGATTGGGGTCGCTGTGGAGTTTCCAGAGTATTTTACATCCCAGAGATACGTTGGCAGAGTCCAGATCTCGAATTTGAAGGCCTCCTTCTTTCAAAGTTCACTTTGCTATCTCCCATTTCACCAGATGAAATTTTCTTTGGTTTCCTTTGCCTCCTTGCCATCGAAAATCCCTCATGATTTTATTAATCTGTCCTGAGATCGACTTGGGAGCCAACAGGTATGACGCTTGATAAATTGGCAGAGATGACAACACTGATTTTATAAGGGTTAATTTGCCTCCATGAGTTAGCCATTGGCCACCCCATGCAGCGATTTTGCCTCTGATTTTTGTAATTACTCCTTCCCACAGATTGGCTCTGTTTGTGCCTAGTGTTAGTGGCAATCCAAGATAGTTGATTTTTTCCCATTTTGTGTATCCATTAAACCCCAAGTTGCTTGCTATGTTTTGAGTTTCTTCCTCCTCTGTATTCCAGCTATATACTGCACTTTACCTTTCACTGATTAGAGCTCTAGATGCTTTGCAATATTCTTGAAGAGTATTTTTGTATGCAAAGCCTACTCTGGTTGAAGCTCCTCCCAGCATGAGTGAGTCATCCGCAAACAGTGCATGGTTTATTGCATTAAGGTCCTTTGTTATTTTAAACCTAGGGTTGTTCCTGTTGTCATATCAAGCTCTAGCTTTCTGCTCAACGTATCTGCCATTAAGATGTATAGGAATGGAGAAAGGGGACATCCTTGTCTCAACCCCTTCGTGGATTGGAAGAAGTTAGCTGGCCTCCCATTTACCAAAGGCGCTATCCATGGACTACTAGTGCATGCTTGGATCAGATTTACAAACTCTTGATCAAATCCAAAGGAGATTAGAACTTGATATAGATAGGACAACTTGACTCTGTCGAAGGCATTAGCGATGTCTAACTTGATCAGGATACCTTTCTCCTTTCTAAGATCGCTAGAATGCATGGCTTCTTGGACTTGGATTACATTGTCCAAGATGTGTCTCCCATTGAAGAGGCCCCCTTGCGAATCTGATATGAGTTTGCTTAGCGATGTTTTGTGGAGGTAAATCCCGTACGCGGATAGAGGCGATCCCTACTAGCGGACGGGTCTAGCAAAAATTGTCACACGCTATAGTGCGGGTTCCTAATCGCAAATAAACCAACTAGCGATGAAGGCTTACCCGGAATCCAACGCTTTGTCACTCGTAGAGAAAGTAGCGCTCCCGTTCCTTAGCTCCCGGCGAGATCACAATCCTCACGATCTCAGTGATCGGACACACCGCACACGCAAGAAACAAACAACACACGCAAGCGTAAAATCCGAGTATATGCAACTATATGTCGATCGGAGAAGACATAACTCATGATCATCATCAAGAACAAGAGTGGAACCATAACCAATAGTCGCTTATCATTAATTCATCAAAGGAAGAATAAAACCATAGCTCAGTACGTCGAATTCTCCTTCGGAGGGTCGTTAGTAGAACGTGTCTCGATAAAGCCTATCGGGGATGGGACAAACCTCTCTCCTCAGGGATGTCTTGACAATAATCTCCTTGCTTGGATTTGGCCTTAAGGGAATGAATCAAGGCTCTTGGGAACTTGGAGATTAGCTTGCAAAGGAGATGAGCAAGCTTTTATAGATGGAGGAAAGGGGGAGTTGGGATCCCTATAATCATGGGATTGGCCCTATCCTCAAGGAAGCATCCATGAGAGGTGGCAAACCACTTCCTCTACATGGAGATCCCGGGAGCCAAACCTCCCAACTCAAGATAGATACCGAGTTTATGAATTGGGTAGGACGAAACTTCCGCCATTTATTTTTAAAAAACACTCCTTAAAATGGGTAGACGCGAGTGCGACTGCGAGACAGAGTGCCAATTGGCACGCTCTCTTTGAAGGATTTCCCCCATTGGCACGAGTCGCGACCGGCTACCCAGCGCAATGCAAAAATGGGTGTTTTTAGGGTTTTTCACAAGGATGCTGTCATTTCGGGGCAATGAAAGCTCATGTTCGAGAGGGATGTCATGGAAGTGATTTCAAGTCATGTCATTGCTCACGGAGTCACGGAATGAGGCCCTCCAATTGTGCGGGATGGGGAATGTAGGGACGGTGACAAATTCTTGTGTAGCGAGATGCCTCCTAAAGCATGAGGCCCGAAAGAGAGAGGGGTGAAATGCTTTATGAGAAGCGTGTCCAAGCGAAAACACGCGCCGTTGGAAAACCTGCGTAGAGAAATACAAATCGATATCTCAAATACATGATATATATGTGGTATGGGCGCAACCATCCATATCGAGTAAACCGGATCCGAGGCATGGACGCAGCCCATCCCAGTGAGGATCGATAAATAGACTCAGGTATGGTCGTAGACCATCCAATCGATGAGTCATGTAACTAATCATAATAATCCACAAAATCGCGGCACTGGATTTTCAACGAGACAAAATCCCGGGGGTCTTACGCTCAAATCTCGACCCGAACAAAGTAGAAGTTCAAGCATGTGAATGAGTGAGCTGAAGTCGAACATGCAAGAACATCGTCGATTACCAGCCGATGATGAAAAGCTGTTAATAGACGTGAGAGGAACCACCAATAATGACAATGGCCCTCAAGGTACTACGGGTACAATCTACGACATGTGAATCAATGAGTGGCGTAGAACACTGTAGAATCACTCGATCGGAGGCCAATGATGAAAACCTCACGTCGAACGACGAAGAACCGGCCATTGAGGCATGTAGGTTCCAAGGTGCCAGGAAGGAGTCTCTAGATCAACTTCCTTAATGAGCTGAAGTCGACAGGAAGTGACCTTGATCGAAGGTGGGCCATAGTGTTTCCCACATCATCGACACGAGGCAGGGAGAGGAACATAATGTCTTTGTGAATCATGGTGGGATGAGAATCGAGAGGAAGGTTGGTACTTGCGGAGGTCAACTTCTCTTGAACATATAAACGGCACGACAGAGTGAGTTTGGTAGTATTTGACATCACTAGATCGAGAGGTCATGATGACGAGGCAAAGAGCGAATGAGAGGTCAAAAGGGATCACCCAAACCCACGGAGGCCGGTGAAAAAAACGAGATGAGATGTCCCCAACCCGACTCGAATGCGGACAAGTGCCATGTTCAAGAGCAACATACTGCTAGACTACGACAATGGTGTTGGTTCCATTTTCCCCATCATTTACGGCAAGTACCTCTTTATTTTTACACAAGCTTGAAGAGGATACCATATGCTTGATGTATAAGCCCATCCTAGTACATTTAACGAGCCCTAGGAAGGAGAGACTCGAATGACGTCATTACGGCCAGAATCCGATGTCACTCGGGGTTTAACGAGTGCGACAAAGGAAGAACTCGGCGTCTTTTCATGTTTTGAGAGAGTTTGAAAAGACGAGCGGAAAAGTAAACTCCGGGAGGTCCCTTTTTCGTAAATAGTTCTCGGATACGAAAAGGTAGAAAACAATATACGAGAAAACCACCTAGTCGCGATAGGCTAGGGTATTCCTTTTTTGTAAATAATCTATCCCCGAGCCCGAAAAAGGGGTAAACGTATACTTGGTAGAGTGTCGTTTCGTGGCCACTTTAACGAGATCGAAATGATAAGGGCCTCGACATTCTTTTCATGTTTAGAGATTCAGAAAAAGAGTCGAAAGATGACTCCAAAATGACTTTTTCATGTATTTACTGAGTCCAGAAAAAAGTATAAAATACAACTCATGTCACCGTTTAAGTTGCGTAAAACACTTGTTGCTGTACATAAAGGCAAGTGTAAAATCCATTTTCGACAAAATATATTAAAATATTAATAAAAAAATGACTTTTAAAACCTATTTAGATTTCAAAAAAGTTATTAATAAGTCTCAAATGGTGAAAACAAAATTACTTTTTACTATTTACCTCATTGGAGAGCGACGAGTGGTCTATTTGTGTGCAAAATTCTGATGGCGACTGCGCGCGCGATCCGGGCTACAATTCGAGATCCCCGTTTGTTCCGAGTAAGAGGTGCTTCTACGACCTCCATTTCGATCCATTTTTAGGAGATTTTTATTATGTATTAGACTTAGGGCGAACCATTTTGAAATTTTAGGGCTCACTCCATTGGCGCGGGTATCGGGCACGGACCCCGCGCCAATGGACATTTCTTCACGAAAGAGGTCGCGCCAATGGCGCAACGCAATTTTCCGCTCAAAATTTTGAAAATGTGAGCTATCTATGTGGATTTTCAAATGTTCCGGAGATCTAACAATGTATTTTTAATTGTGTTGATGCGGATATAAAGACAAAAAATGGTTATCGAATGGAAGGAGAGGGAACATGGAGAGGAAGATGAAATGGCTATCGAGGGAATGAAGCCTGCATGACTACACTTAAGAGCTGTGGGACTTAAAGAAATTCTTCCTCACACCTCAGCTTACGAGCTCGGCCCGAGCACATTGCATGCTTGGTCGACGTATGGGACGAAAACAAAAAGAAGTATTTAAAGCTTCGGGACCAAGTATTGGAACTTGAGGTTTCCGACGTATATTTCATAACCGGACATCGCGCGAGGGTCCGGTGCCCATTTTGACGTGAGCAGTGAGACCATGCGGGGGAAAAGATGGAGCAAGTAATGGCAGGGTGTGCCCAAGGGCATGGACCGGGATCGGGGAAGAAGGAAGGTGGACATCCACAGCAGTCGAGGATCTAGCACTCGGAGTAGTGCTACATACCATTACACGAGCCGCGGGATCGCGAGCTCCACACGAGGCAACCAAATCCCAACTCATATTAGCCTGCGAGTGTATGAATCCTACACTGTTTGATTGGGCTACATCGGTGACTACCAATATCAAGAGGCGGCTTACAAGTGCAAGCAAGCCAAAGCGAAATAGTTTGGCTATGGTTCCATTTTTGGTATCGTTCATCTGGAACGACTACCTATCTTTCGAGTGCCAAGGGGCCATTGTTGCTTTGAGCCGATACCAAGAGACGAGGATGGCTCAGCTGCGGGCGGCGCTTGTGCTCGAGTCGGGGAGGAGGGGACGTGATGTCTGGAAGCTCGAGTTTTTCGGATGGTTACGGCGTCATTTGATTGTGGTCGAGGATTGGCCTTATCGTCGGGACCGATTTCACCGGAGACCCGGACACCTTCGCTCGCGAGAGGGGATGGCCAGGACGATGAATTGGGTATGAATCTCTTTTTGATTTTATGTTTTATGATTATTTTTTTGGGTAATACATGTTCCTTCTAATAACGGTTGTTATGTGTGCGCGGATGTCGGCCCGCAGAGAACCCGCGGGGTTGTCGCCCATTGCGTGGAGAACCTATGTCGAACATGACTTTCAGGGCTGAGGGTGGCGAGGAGGTGAACCGATTCGTAAACACGGAGGGCATTGCCCGGGGATCCCGGACTATGCACGGCTAGCGGGATGTTCCGCTAGCATACCGGCGACACACTCTGTGGGGTGCCCGATCGCCTCCACCGAGGCTACCTGAGACGCTTAGTGCGTGCGGTGGCATGTTACCACGAGCACCATGCAGATTAGACACCTAGGGCTTATTTCATGCATATTTTTTTGAGAGACATGTCGTCTCCCGGGATGTATTAAGACGAACACGTATATTTTTGATTTTATGTGATGCACACTATGTAAACATTTCGACACATATATATATATATACATACCTATTTCCGGATGGATCTTCTTACATGTGATGATGTTTTTATATGCTATGCAAATGTCTAATACAATGTTATCTTAATGCATTAGTTGCATAGCAAATGACCCAATGAAAAAGTTCACATAATGTATCTAGTCACACATTTTATTTTTATACAAGCTTAAAAAGCACACATGCAAACTATGCTTGGAAATGAGTTTTATTTTTTATGCAAGCTTAAAACACAAACTATGCTTGAGGAAGATGGGCATGCCCTCGAGATGGTTTCTCAATTCGAGAGTGCATGCCCCCAAAGCTTCAGTCCATAGGAAATGGAGTGAAGGTTCAAAAGCGAAGAGATTTGATCTAAATATAACAAAACTCGAATTGAATAGGCTCGTGTTTCATTATTTTAACGAGGTTGACACACTTAAAAGAACTGTCCTCGTAGCAACTTGTTTCATTGTTTTAAGAGCTTTGCATAAGAAGAGGAACTATGCTCGAGTGAGCTCAACGGAGGAGGCTCGGGAGAGAGATGATTGGATACATGACGCTCTAGACAATCGACATTGCCCCCGATTTTTGGTATAAAGGAGGAACGATGATGAGTATCGATCAAGGCGACTCCTCAGAGACATTGTTTCTACAATGGCTTCGTTAGAAAGGAAAAATATCTTTAAGAGGATCGAGCGAGTCGGCCTCACCGAGCCGAGGGGGGATTGAGAGTAGACATCTAAAGCCATGCTCAAAGGAGCATGTTGAGGAGGAGGAGGATCAGATGCGGCAGCGATTTCGTAGTAACTAATCTCTTTCTGGAGTTAAGGGCATCGATTCTCCAAAATCGGTCCCACCTTTCGGGCGAAGGGATGAGCCATGGGTCATCGAGACCTAGAGATCATATTAACTTGAGCGATGCGGTGGTGGTGCGAGAAAACATACCCATGAGGACGGGGTCTTTGAAGAGACCGGGATCTCTCGCTGTCGAGGGGATTTGGAATCGATCCACGTATGGAATGTTGTTCTCGGAGGTGGATGAGAAGAAAGACAAAGCGATCCACCGTAACGATTTTGCCCTCATGAGGGAACTTAAGAAGTCGAAAGAGGGTGGATGGCACGCATAACATGGCATGATTCCAGTGCTGCGGCCGAGAAGTATATTGTAGTTAAGCTTGGCGTCAACCACTTCTACTTCTACGTTGACCTGTCTTCCCATGTAACGTAATCGGTAAACTCTCGAGAACACCTAGGGGTTTGGATTCCCGACCATCGAATGCCTCTAGGGCATTGAGGAGATGATGAAAGAGCTAGAGAGCCAATGGCCTTCTAGCGGGCGGACGACATGACACGGGTAGAGGAACCTTCATCCACAATGGCCCTATGGATGTTAAGACCATTGATCCCGACTTGAATAACAAGAGCGATCTGATGTGAAAGTTGGGGGGGTGAAATTTTTCTAAGTCGAAGGTGAGAAGACTAGAATCGGCGGGATCGATTCCATCGATTGCGGACAACGCAGCTGCGTTGCGAAGGACAACTTTGAAGAACTTCCAATGCAAACATGGGGAGAAGGCGCCTGTGCCAAATCCTCACACAATCTTGTAGCGATGGCGGCACGGGCATTCGGATTGTAGGAAGACCTTCGTAGAGAACACCTTTAGAAGGTGGCTTCACAACGGAGTTCAGCGATAGGCTTCTCAATCTCTAAAGAACAGGAGATAGGTGGGGGAGGTGGGCCATCCATAACTTCCTTTCCAATCGCTCGACGCGATCCGAGAATAATCCTTCGAACACGTAGCGATGGGAGACAGTGCGACACCATTCATCATAAATACACGGGACCCAAATGGTGCGAGATGGTGAAGAGCTGTTCAACCATGCGGGTCGTGATATGGGAACGGTTCTTTAAGAGCGTCGGAGTCCCTTTGGAGCCTTTGAGACGTTGACTAACCTGGCATCGTCGTGGAAAATCCTTGGTATAATGATCTCCTTCACAAATAAGGTAGGGGTACTTCGATTTACGTTGGGAACCATCCTCGGTGCGAGATTTAGGAGACTCGACTTTGGGGCGTCGGGTTTGGATTTGCCTTTGCCCTTCTTTTTCCCTTTGGAGGTTTTTTCCGTAGGATTGGCACGAACGGCGTTAACCTCCGTAGTTTTTGCGAGAATCGGGAGGGGGCGGGAGGAGCGAGAAATTATTGGATGAGTTGGACTTACGCTTCCCATTCGAAGATTTTTTCGAATTCGAGACACGGAACCAATAACACCATCCACCGCCGGGGTAGGTGGAGCTTTAGAGGATTCCCGGGACAGCAGTGGAGCATCGGGAAAAATATCATAAAAAGCGTGCCGGAGCGAGAATATACGGATCCGGATATTGGGCACGCGCTATGGCTTTTTCTTCGGTCACACACGCTCCCATAGAAATATTTTGGGCGATTTTGTTAATGAAGGAGGTGGTGAACCAATGAGTTAGTATCCGATCGGGTACATGAAACTTGATCGGTCTGACTGACAGTCGCCACTCATGAATGTGATCGAGAAATGTGGGTGGCTTTGTCACCGCTTCAAAGAAGTCGGGAGGTGCGTCCGGCTTCGTAGCGAACTACGTAACGCGAAAGTGAGTCGGAAAAGCCATGGATAACGTATTGAAATCTTGAAAGATGCCACGGGATAATTCAATATACCACTTAGTTGCGGCACCCGAGTTAAAGTGCTAGCTGGAAGAGGAATAGACGAATTGAATCATCCACCCAAGAGTTGGATGAACACCAAAGATGGTAAGTTATCACATGAGCTTGGGGGGTCCTCCCCATCTTTACCGCAAACTTAGGGCAATCACTAGGGCACCTTGGTAGGGAACCGGAGGCCAATAAGGGATTGTGCAAAATCAGATCATTGGTTAATTTTCGAAACATCGAGTAATTCCAAGGTAGATAGGAACGGCAATGGCGGATTGGACGGCATGCTTGGCCCTTGATAAGGACCGTACTTGTACTCCACCTTTGGTTGAGAATATCCTTGCCCCCGGGGGGTTTTGTCCGGCGAGGATTATGACCGTAGGGGGTATAGGTCGTATAACCGGCTCGATTCGGTTCTTGGTAACCGAGCGTACGGGGCTTGATAACTAGAGTATGGACCACGATTGTAATTCGACTGTGTGAGCAACATTTGGATTTGGTCGCTGAGTATAGGTGTAGCGGGTTGTTGAGAGTAATAGTTAGAACCTTGGGGTCTGGCTATAGCTCGGTCGGTATTGACCATGAGAATAGTAACCGCCTTGAGGTTGAGTGGGCTGTCGATAGGTGGGACCCTGCGAGCTCGATAATTAGGGTGCGGTGGTTGATTTGGGCATGCGGCATCGAATAAGTCGGTCATTGGGCGGGGTTGACAAGATGTGCGAGTCGACTCGTGACGGGATGCCCTGGTTGAACGGGGTGACCCGGATAAACGGGTTGTACCGGTTGTGCGGGCGGCTCTGGTCTGCCGAGGAGCACCGGAGTTGTGCCGAATGGGCCGGTTGGCTTGAGTGAGCGGGACACCCGGGTTGTCTTGGATGGACCGTTTACCCGGTGGAGGAACACCGGGTTGTGCGGGATAGGGCCAGGTTGACTTGGTGGAGGAATACCAAGTTGTGCCGGATTGATCGGTTGGCCCGGTGGCGGAACGGAGCTAGGTGGTGGGCGATAACCCGGTTTGACCGGAACGGGACCATAAGATGGTCTGGCTGATGTGAAACGTTGGGACCAAGAGGATCGCGCGGTTGCATGGGTTGAGAAGGTTGGACTTGCCCCCCAGGACCATATACGGTCCCGGTTGACTGTGAGTCCTTGAGGTTGCCCGGAGTGGGACTCCGAGGAGAGGGCTGCATGAGTTGACTGAAGGGTTGTAACACTGTCCCTACGAGACGTATAATGGCCCTTGATGGCCCGGAGGGTAGCCCCCGTATGGGTTGTCCACTGCGGGTCATAAGAGATAGACCGGAGCTAGTCCCGGAGGTTGACCTTGAAAAGGTTGTTCTTGCGGAGTTATAAAGTTTGTCCAACTTGGTTATATGGTAAACCCCCGAGCATGAAGTTGAGCCTCGGGATCGGGTAAACGTAAAGGGTTCCCATGCTCATCGTGCGATATGGAAAGACGTACACGGGTGTACCATCCCGTGCGAATGTCTGAAAAATACGAGCGGTTGGGATCCTGAGAGGATCTGTTCGAGCCTCGGGGGTTCGATTGTTGCAAGGACAATCGATACTCCTCCGGGAGAGATGTTCTCCCGGCATAGCAGATGCTATATAGATGTCTTCGGGAAGTGATGTGGTCACTTACGGGTCGGGTAGTAACGAGCGGAGTGCGGAGGCGGCCACACGGACAGTGGGCCTGGAGGGTGCTGAAGTAACTTGAGGGAACGACGTAATGGGTGTTTTAGGAGACATCCCCCAATGAAGGAACAACTCGACCTCGTAGAAGGAGATGATGCCCCCCATAGAGCGGCGACGACAATAATCTGACCCAAGGATCTATACCTTCCTTTGGTAGTGAGGGACCGAGTGATGACATAACGGATGGTTCGGGGTTGTTTTACGGAAATAATCTACGAAATAGTCGGTAATCTTCACCCGGACGTGGGGATTTCCTCATTTGGATTCACTCATGTTTGAGCACTGCCGCTAGATCTCGTAATAGACGGCGAAGACTAGGAGGAATAACAACAACTATAAAAGGCGAACCCGATGTAAGAGAAGGGAAGTGCTCCCTACTCCCAATCAGAACCAAGGGGTCGGAGAAAGGGCCAATGGAACTCACCTGGTCCTCCAAAGAAGTGCTGCTCAAAGAGAACCGTCCCCCGTCGGGAAACTCGGAAACAAAGGGCTGCTTTGTGGTTCAACGAGGATTGAGAAACCTCGATGAATCGTTCGTATATGGACTACCGATAGAGACGAAAGCCGAGGGGTTCCGCCACTATGGTAGTAACGACAAGAGAAAAAATATCCAACACACACACGGGCTAAGAAAAATAGTCAAGGCACACAATCAAACGGCCAACAAGCAAAATCTAACGGGGCGTGTGATCGCGGGTGTTTTATTTTACCACATTGAAAATTAGAAACTTCACCATTTCATGTTTTAAGAGTCGAGAAACGGATGAAAGGTGACTCTATCTCTTTGCGGTTTTTAAGCAAGCGTGAAAGGACAAGCGCTTGGTGATCCTTTCAAATTTTAAGGAGTCGAAAAAGATCAAATGACTACTCGGGAATACTAGGCAAAAGGGTGTACCAAATAACCGTGAAGCTGCAATATACACCTTGGTTTCAAAATGAAAGAGAAATCAACCAAGGACTTTCACGTACGTGCAAGAAGTCTCCCGAATCGTCGTAGTCCGATGTATCACGGGTATAGGGCCGTCAGACTCGACTTCCTATGGATAAAGGATAGAAACCTAGTGGGGTCTCCTTTTATATACTTGACGGTACGAGGAGCACAAGTCCGTACTAGTGTTGTCTAAAGCCAAGAGGCGAGCGAGCGGCTACTAGGTTTTTAAGACGTCGGAACACGTCTCTAGCCTAGACCTCTAAATGTGTTTCGTTAGATTTCAATGCTTTGCCTTAGTGTAAATTGAGTAAATTTTAATGTTTATCTTCAATTACGTTTCGAGTTTTCAGAGCCCTAGCGAATGTAATGTCTCAAAATCTCCTAAATGCAAACTACATGCCACGGTATATCATTTCATTCAATGAAAGCTAGTTACAAGAGAGTTAAGAGCTTTTCACATGACAATAAAATGATAAGAAAACAACCAATGATATCTTTAATGCGAGCTAATGGAAACCAAAAAACTTTTCTCTCAAAGTCACTAATCACTAATAACACCGAAAATATTTTTAATTTGCACTAACTAGTCGAAAGCAAAAGAGATTTTTTTGTATTTTCAATGTTTAATAGCAAAGTGCACTAAACAAAAATTAAAACTAATGAAAAGAGCAATTTTAGAAGTGACGAGGAAAGAGCAAAAACGCACAAATTTCACTCAATGCAAACACACGATCGGATCTCCAAATTGACAAAACAATCCCTCAAAACCAAAGAGAATCCCAAAGACTCAAATGGACCATGTAATCTAGGCTCAAAAACGAGACAAAGCAAAAATTCGAATGAAGAAGAGAACAAACACTCAAATAATGCAATAAAATGATAAAAAATTGCCAAACAAATGAAAATGAGCAATCGAAGGTTGGTGAACAAATAGAAACCCAAAACTCCCAAGGGAGGCTTGACACATAAGAGCATCTAGATGCCCTAGGGCTAGAAAAGTGAAATCGATGGAAACGGGCAAACAACCAAAGGACGAAGGTCACGATCGGTCAAAGAAGGCTCCAAAACACTCAAAGCGAGACGAAAAAACAAGGCCAAAATCATGAGATCGATCTCGGAAGGCTCAAAACATAGAAAACCCTAATACCTCACGAGGATTGGCGCGGTCGTGAGGCTGAAATTAGCGCTCAGAATGGAATTGGCGTGGGTGATACACAAGCAACACTGCGCCAATGAGGGCGGCGTCCATCAAGTCGAAAAAGCGCGCAGTCAGAGTTAACTATGTAAAAAATAAAAAAGAAGCGATCCCAGAGACACGAGACCCGGTGATGACAAGGCTAAACAAAAGCCAAACAAGCAGAAAAACCAAGCCCAAAGAGCTGACCAAGCAAGCAAGGCCAAGAATCAACACGAAAAGACAAGACAACACTCCAAGTTGTTTTAGTTCATAAACTAAACCGAGAGATGGGGACGGCAGTGTTGATCTACTTCGCTAATGCAGCGAGAAAAAGCGTTTCAAAGGCTATCTGGCTAACTCAGAGCTCGTCTATAGTTTACAAAGCGAACAACAACAAGCTAGTGGGGATCCCTAGTGGAGTCACCAATTTGTTGTGGAGGTAAATCCCCTCCGTGAGACGAGGCGATCCCTACTAGCCCAAACCGAGGTCTAGCAACAATCGTCACACGCTATAGTGCGGGTTCCTAATCGCAAATAAACCAACTAGCGATGAAGAGCTTACGGAATCCAACGCCGCCGTCGCTAGTAGAAAGTAGCGCTCCCATTCCTTATCTCCCGTAGATCACAATCCTCACGATCTCCGTGATCGGACACACTGCACACACAAGAAACAAAAACAAACGCAAGCGTAAAATCCAGTATATGCAACTATATGTCAGTCGAGAAGACATAACTCATGATCATCATCGGGAACAAGAGTGGAACCATAACCAATAGTCGCTTATCATTAATTCATCAAAGGAAGAATACAACCATAGCTCGACGCTGAATTCTCCTTCGGAGGGTCGTTAGTAGAACGTGTCTCGATAAAAGCACAGTCGGGGATGGGACAAACCTCTCTCTCCGGATGTCTTGACAATAATCTCCTTGCTTGGATTTGGCCTTGAGGGAATGAATCAAGGCTCTTGGGAACTTGGAAATTAGCTTGCAAAAGGAGATGAGCAAGCTTTTTATAGATGGAGGAAGGGGAGTTGGGATCCCTATAATCATGGGATTGGCCCTATCCTCAAGGAAGCTTCCATGAGAGGTGGCAAACCACTTCCTCTACATGGAGATCGAGCCAAACCTCCCAACTCAAGATAGATACCAGTTTATGAATTGGTTAGGATGAAACTTCCACCATTTATTTTTTAAAAAACACTCCTTAAAATGGTTGGCAGCGAGTGCGACTACGAGACAGAGCGCCAATTGGCATGCCCTCTTTGAAAGATTTCCCCCCATTGGCATGGGTGTCGGAGCGGCTACCCGCGCTGCTTGCAAAAAGAGGTGTTTTTAGGGTTTTTTCACAAGGATCGTCTTCGGGAAATGAAAGCTCATGTTCGAGAGGGATGTCATGGAAGTGATTTCAAGTCATGTCATTGCTCACGGAGTCTCGGGAATGAGCCTTCCAATTGTGCGGGATGGGGAATTGCAGGGAAGGAGACAAATTCTTTCGTGTAACAATAGTGGCTTTATTCTATTTGCAGAAGGTTTTGTGATAATTTTATATGAGGCATTGCACAAAGAGATTGGTCTGAACATATCAAAGGAGGAGGGGTTTGTCTCTTTCAGGATTAAAGCGAGGAATGTTGAGTTGGTGCTGCCCCCCATTTTTGCTTTCTTCAAGAATCCTTTTATCATTCTAATTAGATCTGTTTTGATTATATCCTAGCATATCCTATAGAAGTGTATAGTGAACCCATCTGGCCCAGGGGCTTTGTCTGGGTTCATGGACCAAATTATGTTGCTGATTTCTTCTTCATTTGTTTGCTTCAATAATGTTGTATTGTCCTCTATGGTGACCAATGCCAGAATGTTCTTCAGGAATTCTTTTTTATCTTCTTCACAGTCCTCTTTCTCTTTGCTGTAAAGATGATGGAAATGTAATACTGCAGCAGATTTTATCTGTTCTATTCCTTTGCAGAGCCTCCCATCAGAGGAAGTGATCTCTGAGATGTGATTCCTGGAGAGTCTAGCTCTACATTGTCGATGAAAATATGATGTGTTTCTATCTCCGGCGTCCAGACAGAGGCTCCGGGACTTTAGTCTCCAATACTCTTCTTCATTTCTGAAGGAGAGGAATGTTTTGCATTGGGCTACTTGCTCCTTTTCTAATTCTGTTTTGTTTATATCAATTGTGTCAATTTCAATTTGCAGAATTTCCAAGTGTTGCATTGCCTCGATTCTTTGGTCTTTGGGTGTGTTTGTTGGGACTTTACTCCATTCCTTGAGTGCCTTTTTTGTTAATTTTAATTTTTGTTCCCATACATAATTGGGAGAGCCATTGATTGAGGTGTTCCATGCCATTCATACCGTCTCTACAAAGCCGCTCTTTCCATTCCACAGTGGGCTAAATCTAAATGGGATTGGCCCCAAATTCTCTTTCTCCTCTAGCATTAGCCGGATGGGTTTATGATCCGAGGTGAGCTTTGGAAGGATGGCTGATGAAATAAGCTTCCTTTCCATCAACATTTTGCTTTGGAACCAAGAACCTGTCCAGTCTGGCGGATATATGGTCTTCCCCTGTCCTGTTATTTGTCCAAGTATAGAGCCCTTTTCTTGGTTTAAAGTCCAATATATCCCATTGTTGTATCATGTCTTCTACTACCTTGATCATCTGATCCTTGCTGTTCCTGCCCCCTCTCTTTTCTTTTCCATTCATTACTAAATTTAGATCTCCAGCTATGATTATATTGTTTGGAGAATTCAGTGGCAAAAACTCATTTAATGTTTTCTAGCAATCTTTCTTCTCAGAATACAATACCGGTACATATAAATTGAATAGTGCAATGGTTAACTTACTTGATATATGCTTCAGCTCTGTGAAACACCAGTGTTGTGTGTTGTGTGAATTGACGAGCCTGAAGTGATCTTCCTTCCACAAGGTTGCTATTCCACCCGAGGAGCCTCTTGCGCTTATTGCTTTTCCTGTGTTCTTCTGCCATTTCTTTTTGCTGATCTCTAGAAGGGCTTCCCCTTCAATTTTTGTCTCTTGGAGCATTAGCATGTCTGCAGGATCTGCTTTCATAAGATCTTTGACCGCTTCTATTTTCATTGGGTTCCCGAGCCCTTTGCAATTCCAAGAGACGATTCTCATTACTTACTATTCAGGGTAGTTGGGCCTCCTCCTTTTGGCAGCCTTGTCCTTGTGTTTCTACCAATTGACATTTCTATAGTAAGTTGACTTCCTTGAGTCTTTTGTCTTTCCGCTTCTTCCTCCCTCACTTCTCTGCGGGACTTTCTTCCTGCTCTTTTCGCAGGCCTTTCTATGATCTCGTCCTCCGAGGAGCTTGGTGATTCATACACTTTTTTTCTTGCTACGTTGGCATATGAGGGAGAGGGAGCTACTTCGGGGGTTTGCCATTGCTCCTCTCCTCATTTACCATTAGGGGAGGGTCTTGAATGATTGATGCTGTTCCTGTTTGCTTCCAGAGTTTCTATGGCCTTGCTGGACTCTGCATTTTGATCTTCTGATTTCGAGGTGTGGATGGTGGTCCCATATTTTTGTTCTTGCCTCGATGGTTTGGGGTTATTTCCCTTTTGTATTCCTTTAGTTTTGGGTTTTGCTGTCCCTGCTTTCTGCACTGTGGTCCATTGTTCTGCTTTCGTGTTCTCGCTCTCCTCTCCTTCCTTTTTTTTTGCAGTGTCTTGCGAAGTGGCCATAGCCGTGACAGTGTCGGCATTTGAAGCGTAGCTGCTCATAATCTAGCTCCTGGATGTGCGTCCATTCAGCTGCTGTAAGTTTGATTGCCTATGGTAACCCTTCCTCCAAATCAACCTCCACATAGATCCATGCGCAGGAGTATGGATCTTTTCGAACAACTTGATCGATATACCTTCCAAGTGAGTTTCCGATAGCCTGCAGAGATTTTTGATTCCAGCAATGTAATGAGAGATGAGGTAGACGAACCCAGACTGGAATAGCAGACAGAAAGTCCTGGGCTGGATCAAAGTCAGGGGTCCATTTGTTTAAGTATAAACCCTGAGGCCCCATGAAGTAAGGACCGTTTTTGAGAATGAGATTTTTGTCATCCGAGCTTTCAAACACGAACGCATAGAATCATTTTCCAACAAAATGGCTCTTGATTCCTTCAGATACGAGCGACATCCAATTTCTCTGCACCCATGCTTCAACGGATTTGGGAGAGGGCCAGAGCCCAGTAAATTGTTCGATGAGCCCTTTGTCTGCTACATTGATTGCAGATTTGCATGTTTCTGCTATTGGCAGTTCTACAATTGGGATGCAGTTTAGATTTTTAACGAACTTCTGTTGTGCCTCGGATATTTTTCTCTTGTGAGATCCATCAATGAGCTTCTTGAATGCAATCAGTTCGGGCAGGGGAGGGGCAGGTTCGACACCCCCACCGACCTCCATTGGAGCTGAACCCAGAGAGCAAAGAGCAGAGGCGGCGCTACTAGGTCACAGGCTGCGCAGTGCAGCAGCAACAACACGAAAAAAAAAGAAAAAAAAAGAGAAAAAAAGAAAAAAGAAAAAAGAAAAAAAGAAGAAAGCTAAGATTTATGGTATAAAAGAAAAACTGAAAGGCAACATGGAAGACATGAAGAATGGTTTAAAAGAAGACAAGGAAAGTTTGAAGGAAGGTTTGACAAAGCTGCTACAAGAAATGATTATTAATGGCGAAATGGTAGTAGTTGAAACTTATGATGAGAACAAAAGAAATGTTAATCATGATTTCATAGATTCTAATTTTGGATTTAAGATCCACCTTATTCCAAAGATCGATATGAGGAAGTTTGATGGCAAGGATCCAGTAACATGGATACTGCAGATGGAGTAATATTTTGATCTCCATAATGTGCAAAACACACAAAATGTACATATTGCAACTTTATATTTAGAACAAATACATTTGTATGGTATCGATGGCTTTGTTCTTGTAAAAAAAATTATCACTTGGTCAATTTTTAGGGAGGAAATGATAGCACATTATGAGGATACAAAGAGAAACACCTTCTTTAGCCAATTGATAAATCTCAAACAAAAGGGTTCAATGGTGGATCACATTGAGGACTTCTAAATATTGAATACAAGGGTAAATGATATTCCAAGGGAACACAAGATTGATGTCTTCATAGGACTTTAAAGGATAACATCGAACATGAGGTTCGCCTTTGGGAACCTGATTCATTGGAGAAGGTATTAAGGCTAGCAAGAAAAATTGAAAGAAAAATTATGGCGACAAGGAAGCCTACCACTCACAACTATAAAGATGGAGTGTTGCTACTCCTAGACTTCCACAACCTACAAGGTTGACACCACGACAATTGGAAGAAAAAAGAGAAAAAGGGATTTGCTACAGTTGTGATAGAAAATATACTAAAGGTCTTACGTTTGTTGAGAATAAATTATTTTACATATATTGTGAAGAGGAGGAAGAAAATGAACAAGAAACATAAAAAGAAGAGGATGTAGACCAGGAACCAACACTAGAGGAAGAAAAAATGAATCTGACCATATCCTGTAATGCATTGGCAGGAATTGCCACTCCTCCAACTCTCAATATAGAAGGACATATCAAGAAGAAAAATGTAATAGTGTTGATTGATTTAGGTAGTACCCATAATTTTATTCATTGTGAGGTAGCCAATGAATTGAATTGCTTCCTATACTTGGCACTAGAGTGTCAAGAGATTGTTGCAAATGGAAGAACTATAAATTGCTCTGAAAAGTGCCATAATATAAAACTAACCATGGGGGAATATGTATTGAATAGTCCAATTCCCTCCATCCCAATGGGTGGTGCTGATGTTGAACTGGGAGTAACAATATTTGGGGACAATAGCTTTTAATTTTCAAGAACGTTTATTGAAATTTGTTTGGAAGGAAATGAAGTTGAATTACAGGGTATCACAGGGAAGACATGAAAGATAATAAACTCTAATGTCATGACAAAGCATCTGAAGAGAGAACAGCGAGACATAATTGCACAATTATGCTCACTACAGGTTCAAACATCAAAATCATGTATTTCTCCAGATCTCCAAAAAGCCTTGGACAATCATTCCAAGGTATTTGAGACTCCCAAAGGAATCCCACCTATTTGTGATCATGATCATGCTATTCATTTGATTCCAGGAAGTGTTCCTCCAAACATCAGGCCTTACATATATCCTTATGCTCAAAAGAGTGAGATTGAATGTATGGTTGCAGAAATGTTAGAGGTTGGTATAATTCAACCTACTCAAAGTTCTTTCTCTGTTCCAGTAGTATTGGTGCACAAGAAGGATGGATCATGGCGTATGTGTTCGGATTATAGAGAGCTCAACAAGATCATTATTAAAGATAAATTTCCCATCCCCATCATTGACTGAATTATTGGATGAATTACATGGAGTAATTTACTTCACCAAGCTGGATCTTTGTTTTGGATATCATCAAATTAGAATGAAGACTGAAGACATTCCGAAAACAACATTCGGAACTCGTTTTGAGCACCTAGAAAATTTGTGTTAGTATTTTTTGAAGATATACTAATCTAAAAAAAGTATTGAAAGGATCATGTTCAACATGTTGACATGGTGCTCAAACTATTGGAGGAGAAACAATTATATGCAAAACCCTCCAAATGTTCCTTTGGAGTATAGGAGGTGGAATATTTGGGTCATATTGTATCTCATGAGGGTGTTAAGGTAGACCTTAACAAAATTAAATCCATTAAGGAATGGAAAATCCATACAACCATAAAGCATCTTCGAGGATTTCTAGGGTTAACAAGGTATTATCGCAAGTTTGTTAAGAATTATGGGAGAATATCGACACCTTTAACATCATTACTGAAGAAAGATGCATTTTCTTGGACTCCAGAAGCAACTAAGGCCTTTGAACATCTTAAAGAGGCAATATCCCAATCACCAGTCTTAGCTACGCCAAACTTCAAAAAGACCTTTATTGTGGAATGTGATGTCTCAAGAAATGGAATTGGCACAGTTTTAATGCAAGAAGGAAGAGCCATTGCTTGTGAAATTTGTCAAATCAAAATAAAGTATTTACTGAAACCTATTTATGAGAAGGAAATTTTGGTAATACTACATGCACTAAAGCAATGGCGACCTTACCTAATGGGAAGACACTTCAAGGTAAAAACAAATCATGATAGTCGTAAATACTTTTTGGAACAGAGATTATCTTCAGAAGAGCAACAAAAATGGGTCACAAATATGTTAGGTTATGAATTTGAAATCATCTACAAAAAAGGGAAGCAAAATGTTGTTGTAGATGCACTCTCAAGAAATGATGAGGATGTGGAAGCATTGATGTGTGCCATTTTTATTATCCAACCTGAGTGGATAACCGAAGAAAGGGATGAATGGAAGAATGATGAAGAGGTATGGACAGTCATTCAAAAGTTGCAACATGATCCCAGTACATCTGAAACATTTAGCTGGAAAAATGATTCATTATGGTACAAAGATATATTTGTAAGAATTCCCAACTCAAACAAAATATTCTTTTGGAATTGCACACCTCTCCCTTAGGAGGGCACTCAGGATTTTTAAAAACTTATCACAGTGTCAAGAAGGAATTTTTTTGGGATGACCTTAAATATGATATTCAAAAGTTTGTGGCAAAATGTTTGGTTTTCCAACAAAATAAAGTTTAGATAATTAAGACCCCATGTCTTTGACAACCTTTATCCTTTCCAAGTCAACGTTGGGAGGAGGTTTCAATAGATTTTATCACAGGTTTACCCAAGTCCGAAGGAAAGACTATCATCATGGTGGTAGTTGATAGACTTACAAGTATGCACACTTTTGTACATTATCTCACCCATTTAAATCCAATACAATCGCTACTGCATTTATGGAAACAATTTAAAATCTACATGGAAACCTAAAGATTATTGTAAGCGACAAAGATCCCATTTTTATAGGAAATTTTTGGGTGGAATTATTTTCTTCTTTGGGTACTCAATTAGCGCATAGCTCATCACATCATCCTCAATCTGATGGGAAAACTGAGATAGTGAACAAATGTTTGGAAGGATATGTTCGTTTCTTTGTATCTGATAAACATACACAATGGGTCAAGTGGTTACCTCTAGCTGAATGGTGGTATAACACTTCCTTCCACACTGCAGCAAAAATGACCCTATTTATGGCACTTTATGGATATCATCCACCCTCCATCACATCATCTTTAAGAGAAAATTCTAAGGTTCAAGGAGAGGAAGATCACATCAAAAATCAACAACAAGTTCTCCAAATCTTAAAGGATAACCACACCTTGGCGTAGAATCGAATGAAAAAACACGCATATCAACATCACAGCAAAAGAAGTTTTGATGTGGGCGACTAGGTATTTTTATGGCTACAATCATACAAACAAGTTTCCCTCAAGCAAGCTAAGAAGGATAATAAATTATTACCAAAGTACTATGGTTCTTACAAAGTGTTGCAAAAGATTGGTAATATGACATACAAATTGGAGCTTCCTGCATCTTCCCGAGTGCACCAAGTTTTCCATGTTTCATGTTTAAATAAGGTTACAAGTGACAAGCTCCCAGTTCAAACAATATTGCTAGAACTTGATGAAGAAGGAAAAATCATATTGGAACTTGAGGAAGTCACAGAAACAAGAACTCAACGTCTATGAAATCGATCAATTTCAGAGTATCTCATCAAGTGGAAGAGCTTATCCATTGAAGTTATGACATGGGAGGATGATAATTTTATACAGAAGCATCCAAAACTACTCAAGCGTTGAGGACAACACTTTTTTGAAGGAGAGGGGCATGCTAGGTCCATATACTACTAGTGTATCCCCTTATTATTATTGTTAGTGTAGCCCTCTTATTGTTATTGTTGTGTCCATGTAGTCCTCATATTGTTATTGTTGTGCCCATGTAGTCCCCATATTGTTATTATTGTGCCCCATAGAAGCCCACTATTGTTATTGTTGTTCCCTTACATTGTTATTTTTATGTCGGTTAGGATTATATTGTGCCCCCTTGGACTCCTATATATATAAAGGAGGTTTTTTCTTTTGTATCATCCAAGAATTGTCCATTAATGTAATGTAAAGGAGGTTCCCCATCGAAGAGGCTGATTTCTAAGTCGTTGATCTCTCTTTTCTTCTATTTTGTGAGCTGGTTTCATAACAAAACTCCAATCCACCAAGTTAGCTTCCCAAGATAGTCATTCCAAGATGATAGAGATCATCTTCTAGTAAACAAGAATCAACCTTATTAAATACTACATAAATAACATATTTCAACTTTTTGCAACATAATTTTGGCCTCTACTGAATACTTGCAATTTCAACCCATTCTTGCAACCCAGAAACTCGCACGTGTGGACTAGAGACAATATAAACTGAGCTCCTTTTCTTCGCTGGGATTCTTCCTTCCTTCGTTAGGGTTTATTCTTATGCTTAAAGCCTTTGTCACATCTTTTCTTGCACGTGTTCTTCCTTTTAATTGAAAATCGAACACTTAGATAGATAGATGCTCAAATAAGTCAAATTGAACTTCGATATATAGTCCTTCTGTGTGGTCGAATTCCCTTAATGAGGTAAACTTGGTGGAGGTATAAAAGACAAAAATACATGGAATACATTTTCTTTCATTGACATAATAAGTGCAAGAAAGGTCTAATACAAGATGACAAGGACTCTGACTCAAGACACAATCCGTAGAAGCACACGATGGGTGCTTTGACCTAGAAATATAATAAATTGACCATGAAACCCATGGCTATAAAAATAAAGTTCTTTACCACAAATTTTCTCTCTTTCTTTTGAAAAATACATAAGAATTACATTATGTCATGAGTTATACAACAGTTATGAAGACCTACACTAGTTACATTTCTCAACAACCCCCTTAACCGCTGCCTCGGCCCCTTGCCCCCCCTTCCATTAATATGAAGGGGTGTTTGTAAGTGCAAGCATCATTCTAAATCTTTCCAACTTTCCTCTTCCAAGCGCTTTGGTGAAGGTGTTTGCAATTTTCCCATTTGTGGAAAAATATCGTAGGTGAATGGTCTTTGTATTGATATGCTTGGTTTGATCATCGAATTTTGGATTCTTGGCAAATTTAATTGCAAAAAAATTGTCAATTAAAAGAGTTGAGTGCACTTGTTTCTCTTGCGAATCTATCAAGAAATTTCCTTAGCCACACAATATTTTTAGTAGCTTCCATAGTTGCCACCGTATTTTTCCTCTGTGGTGGAATCCATTGGAATTGACAATTTGCATATATCCACGAGACAACTCTCGATCTAAGACTCATAACATAACCGGAAGTAGATACTCCATTTTCTTTATCTCCATCATAGGCTAAATAAGAGTATCCAATCAAGTTGAAGTCGTCCAATTGTGTATATTTGAGTCCAAAGTCTTGAGTTCCTTTAAAGTACTTTAGAACTCTATTTGCAATAGACCAATGGCCCTCACAAGGCTTTTTCACAAACTTGGAAATGATTCCAACAACAAAGGAAATGTTTGGTCTGATAGTGGTGAGGTACATATGACTTCCTACAAGCTGTCTATACTTGGTTGCACCCTCGAATTATTTCCTTTAAATGTGAGTTATAAATTTTGTTCCATTGGAGAGAAAAAAGGATTTCATTCAACAATGCCAAATTTGTTCAATAGATATCAAACGTACTTTTGAGAGAGGAATGTGTATTTCAGATGTTGAGTCATTTCAATACCCAAATAGTAGTGAAGTTGTCCAAAACTAGCCATCTTAAATCCTTTCTTCAATTCTTTCTTTATGGATGCAATATAATTTTCATTGTTCCTTGTCATTAGTAGATCATCTACATATACCACAAGATAGACAACCATTTTTCAAAATTTATTGACAAATAAAGTTGCATCATGAAGATTAAAGTGTTTGAAATTTAGTTTCAGAAGATGCTTAGTGAATTTCTCATACCAAGCTCGCAATGCTTGTTTTAGGCCATACAAGGATTTGCTAATTTTACATACTTTATGCTCTTGTCCCTTAACAATAAAACCTTCTGGTTGAGACAATTTTCTTTGTCTTTTAGGTCTCCATTCAAGAAACATGTTTTTACATCCATTTGATGAACTTTCCATCCATTTTGAGTTTCCAAGGAAAATAGAGTCCGAATGCTGGACCATTTTGCAGTGGGGGAAAAGTATCCTCATAATCGACCCCTTCTTTATGTGCAAATAATTTTTCCACGAGGCTTGCTTTATGTTTATCAAGTGAGACATTTGATTTATACTTCTTCTTGAAGACCCACTTGTATCCAACTGGTTTGGTTCCAAATGGAGGGTCTGGTAGCTTCCAGGCTCCATTTTTTATGATATTATCATACTCATTTTGCATTACTTCTTTCCATTCATCTTTCGAGGAAATTTATTTAAAGGAATTTTTTACAAACTTAATAGACAAATTTAATTCACAATCATACGAAACATCCATATCAATAGGTGAATTAGAATCATCTACCTCACTTCCATTTTGTTTGGTGGAACTTTTAGTTCCTGTGTTTTCAAGCTCACCAGGATGAACATTTTCAAGTGTCTTACTGAGCCATTTTGGAGGACCTTTTTGAAATGGTCCAGGTTGTTTAGTTGACTGAGATGGGGTCACATCGAGATTTATCCTTCTAGTCCTTTGAATCACATCATTCAAAGTGTCTTCTTGATTTGAAGAAGTGGTTGGTACTTCATGAGGGGAGAGTGCTTTAGAAAGAGATTCCATAAATTGATCCAAGATAGGGATCCCCCTTCAAGATATGGAATCTCGTTATCAAATTCTTGATTTTTTATTTTCATGATTGAATTTTGTCCAAACGATCAAGCTGTTGCTCAACAACATTGTCAGCCTTGGAAGATTGAAGAAAAAATACATGTCTAGACAATATAAACTTCTTATTTAGCTCATCGTAGAGACGATACACTTTGGAGGTATCTGAGTACATCAAGAATATACACTTTCAAATGCTTGCACCAAGTTTGTTTCTTAAGGATCAAGGCATAAGAGGTGGAACCAAAGATCTTGAGTTTCCTTATCGAAGGAATGTGGCCATACCACATTTCATAAAGAGTCTTGTTTCTGAGAGCATGAGATGGACACATGTTTTTAATATATACCTCACATAAAATTACATCAACAAAGAACAATAGCTTTACATTTTTGAAAAACATCATTGAACGAACCATATTTAAGATTGTCCTTTTAATTATTTCAACTACACTATCCTATTGAGGATTATATGGCACAATTGTCTTATGTTGAATCCCATGTTGGCGAAGATAGTTTTCAAATTTATTTGAGGCATATTATTTTCCATTATCAGTAAAAATAGAGCCAACATGAGATTGTGTATCATTTTGAATCCATCCATGAATTTTTTTTAAAGTTTCAAAAGTTTCAGATTTATTCTTCAACAAATATACCCAACACATTTTGGTGTAGTTATCAATAAAATTCATCATATTTATTTCCATTTGAAGAAGGAACATGCATAGAGACACACAAATAAGAATTATTTAGTTCAATATTTCTACGTGCTCTAGAAACAAAATCACGAAATCACTGTTTTCTATGTTTACTTGGGATACAAGCATCACATTGCTTCAATTTCCTTGGCATTGTTGGCAAATAAATAACACCATTTCTCTTCAATAAACGAAGATTGTCATAATTCAGATGTCCAAATATTTCATTCCATAAAAGATTGAATGGAAATGTACCTTCATTATATTGAAAACTATATGCACACTTTCGTGCACGAGCAAACATTCTTTGCAACTTCAAGTGCCTTTCTTTGATATGGAGATAAAAATAGACCCAAAAATTAAAGTGATCGGAATCTCCCAAAACCAACGTCAAGTCATAGTGTTCGTCGTCTTGATTTCAAAGACACTTGAATTGCCTCAATCCGACGTTCTATGAAGAAGTTATGCCATTTTGAAGTTTTTGACCAACATCTAAAATTTTTCTAACTGGGCTGACTGGGCAGTTGTTTGTAGTTCATACTACTGACATCATGTTGACGTCAGCATGCCAATTGTGCATACGGGGGGCCAATAAGATCCTACCAAGTGTTATACTGTACAACAGTGAGTTGGCATCATTATATTGGTTGAGGTTATTATGGTGGCCCAATAGGAAGTTGCCATGTGGTGCCTCCTCATTGGTCAAAATTTTTATGTAAAGGCCCGAAGGCCTTGATGGGGTTTGACCCCTTAACTTTCCACTATGAAACTCCATGTTTTACCGTTGGGACATCACATTGGTTCTTAACATATCATGTGGCTGAATTGTATTTAAATTGATATACTTTCTACGTTGGGAGGAGGGGTCGGGTGGTGAGCCCCGACTCCTGCTTATGACACCAACCATATGACCCTGGCACAAGACAAGAAATAGAGTGTGGAAGAGGAATAACCCAACCCCTAGTTACGTTCTCTCACCACACGACCCTGGCAGAGGCTATGCTAGAGGGTGTTACCAAAGCGGGGGTAGAGTTTCAGCCCTAGCCCCCGGTGCTATGGGTGCCACAAGACCAAGCGTGGAGCCAATTCTAGCAGGGGAGAGCGGATAATTCCCAAACCCTAGTCACATGAATTACGCGTAACCAAAGGCAAGCAATGCATGGCTATCCCGACGAGGTCGGGAAGTTAGCCCGACCCACAGCCACATGGGCAACATGTGATTGCCGACATGGCGAAAAATTCAGTGCTTAGGTACTATTATGAAATTTAATGAGGCAAAAAAATGCACCTTTTGTGGGTGAATTTATCGCTCGACAGATTGTGTAAAGGGATAATTTGCAGGAAAGTTAGTAGGTTTGGCCAAATTGTAGGATAAATAGAAAATATTGGCTTGGAGAAGCATAACTTGCTCAATTTTTCACCTTTTTGAGCTCAAGAAGAGCCTAGATGGGGTTTTTTGAGCATCTTGGATTCAATGACAACCTAAGATTCCTGATTTGAGCACTATATGATGGATTTTTTGCAGAATAAAGTCTTCTACTATTAGAGACAATCAATGTTTTGAAGCAATTTGAAGACATTTTGAGAATGGAGAGAGCCTAGTCAAAAGGTTTTCCAACCTTCTAATTTTATCTGCAACAGCTGTTACTTCTGTAGAACAACTCTTTTTAGTCTTTTCTCAATACCTGTTCATGAGAGAAGCTCTTTTCAGTACTTCAATCTAGAGTTGTTGTATGTTTTTGTGCTTGGATTTCAAGTGGAGTACAAGGACCTATTGTGTGAGTCCTTTTTATGTTAACATTTTCATGACTTGCTGTAGAAAGTCATATTTTTAGAGTGAGAATTATTTGTAGGAGAAACAAGCCACTCTAATGTCAACAACTTGTATGTACTCATTTGCTACTGAAATCAATAGAGCGGTCTAGCTATTGGAGCAGGCCCAGAGACGTAGCCTAGGAGGGGTGAAATCCATCAGCAAATGTTGGTTTCTTCTCTTCATGTTTGTAATTTTGAGTTGCTTGTGAATGTGTTACTTTGTAAAGTTCATGTGAAAACCAAACTCACCATCTTGAAGAGGTTGTGAAACTTGTTTACTTTTAAAGACCCATTTTGTTTACTTGCAAAGCGTCAGAGGACGGTCAATTTTTGATAGGAGGTAGTTCTCCTCCAATTTCAAGTTAGGTGGTATCAGAGCGGGTTTTGACCAAGTTGCAGGTATGGGAAATAAATTGAAGCATGAAAGACTCCAAAATTTAGAGGATATTAATTTATCTCTTCGAATGGAGAATGTTAAGTTGAGGAGATTGCTTGAAGTTGCAGAGGAGGAGAAAAGGAAAATGTGCCTATAGTTGCAGCATGTACTGGAAGAACAAATTGGTGAAAGTTCCATTCCATAAGCAACAAATAATCCCTCCTAGATGAAGCTAATATGTGGGCATGGTCCAAACACAGGATATGGACCCTATTTTGAAAATGATGCTTGTGAGTTTGACCCATAAGCTATTAACCCAAAAACCACCTAAATCCCATCAGCCAAAAGACAAAACCAGTCAATTTACACAAAACCCATAGATAAAAGTGTTTAAAAACACAAGAAACAAGCTCAACGGAGAAACAATAATCCTTCTAAGTTAAATGTGTTAAAAAACAAAGCATTCTGGCTCATTACATACATGTGCACAAATCTACATAATTTAACTCTACATAATTTGACCCATAAGCTAAAACCCAAAAACCACCTAAAACCCATCAGCTGAAAGACAAAGCCATTCAATTTACATAAAAACCTTCAACTGAAAGTGTTTAAAAACACAAGAAACAAGCTCAGCATAGAAACAATAATCCTTCTAAGTAAAATGTGTTAAAAAACAAAGTATTTTGGCCCATTACATACATGCGCATAACTCTACATAATTTGACCTATAAGCTAAAACCCAAAAACTACCTAAAACCCATCAGCTGAAAGGTAATGCCAGTCAATTTACACAAAACCTGAGTGTTTAAAACACAAGAAACAAGTTCAAAGGAGAAACATTAATCCTTAAAGTTAAATGTGTTAACAAACACATGCAGAAGACTGGTAGGACATATTCCTACCTTCCAGCTCTCCTTGACTTCCTCCTTCTAGCTCTCCTCGACTTCCTCCTTACCAGCGCACCACAAGAACCCATACGCTCGAAAAACCCTACCGTGCCACATGAAAACCAACTGCATTGAGCACATTGACCTGCAAACAATGAAAACATCCATGAGAGCTAACAATAGTGGAGATTCATGCACAAAGGCAACACAAAATGTCTAGAAAATGAGAAAAAACTCAACATTTACCTGAAAAAACAATTTCGAGCACGAATCCACCATATCCGCCACTAAGCCGAGGCATATCCACCATAGGGACGAACGCATACAAATACACATGCAGAAACACCATACAGGGAACTACAAACCACACAATAAACCAGAATGCACCTTGCATACAAAACCTCACAACCGCTCGAACCAGCATCACACACGCCCCATAACCCACGAAACTCTGTGCAAAGGGCAGAATTGGATGCGAGCAACATCAGAGCAACATAGCGCAACAATTGGGAGCGGAAACGAACAACTTCCATGCCTGGACAAAATAAAATTTCTTGTTTGAGAAGACTCCACTAAACCACGGGAAACGATAGGATAAACGTTTGCAAACCGGTTGAACCGATAACCCCATACGAAGGACAAATGGCTGCACATGGAGGACAAGTGTCGTGCAACCCATCAACTTGTCCAAGTGGCATGACGTGGCTTGTTCGTCCACCTGTTCGTCTACTGGCATCTCTCCCCTACCTATTATCGAATACTTTAAATGAAAATTTAAAAATGATTAATATGTAAATTTTGAAATTTGAAATTTCAACTAAAATTCTTTAAAATTTAAAGGTTTTGATAATCTAAAAAAAATGATGTAAATTATCTATGCTCATAAACACTAAAGTGAGATGATTATATGACACCTTATTTCCTAACATTAATGTTTTCTTCATTCAATCTAATTTAATGCAATAATGTCAATGCTAAAGTTTTCAACCATCCACCAAACTTCATGTAAGAAAGAATAATGACATGTCGTAATTTTAACATTGAAAAATGATATAATTTTATAATGTAATTAGAAAAGACAAATATATTGAATTATTAAATTGCCGAAATAAATTATAACAAAAATGAAAAATAAATCAAACATAACAATATTTGTATAACTAGGTAAATATTTTGTATAATGCTTTGTGAGAGAGCACCATAAAAAATATGATGACTAATGTTTTTATGCTTTATGCTTTGTACTATATATATAATATACATATAATTGTATTTAAATAGAAATTCAAGATCGGGTTATTAAAAATGTTCTAGTTTTGTTAATATTGATGAGAAATTATTCATTATCTTTGTGTGTCAAATGTTAATATTGGGCTTTTGTAAAGACGGTTGACACTCTTAAACAAGATGCTATATGAATTCAACAAGTTGATGTGTGTTTGACACATTGATGTGTGCACGACAATGTCTAGATTAAATGTGCATAACATAATATACATTGTTCAGGTTTTGGAGCGCAACATTAAACCCTATGAAAGCATAGTTGCTCGACCATGCTTATTAGTAGCAATGTGTGCCCACCAGGGACATTGAATCTTGGCCTTGTAAGAGAAACTAGGGACCAAAGATGGCTTGGATAGAGGAGGTCGCTATAGAGGATGGGCACTACTTCTTGTGTGTGACACTTTATGCTTAATACCAATTATTGTGCTTAGATAAATATCCATCCCAAAGTCCTTGTGAATTTGAACCACAATTAATAACCAACTAAAGTTTTTTTATATCAAGGAATAAGTAAATGCTCATATTCCTTAAGTTCCTAATTACATCAAAAGTGACTTGTTGGCTTGTTTGTGTAGGTAAAAATGATATTATAGAATTAAAACATTGAATATAAGCATTTTTTTTCAACAAAATTACCATAATAACAAAAAAAACTCTTGCTAGATGCTTTAAAAGTCTTAATCGTTGAGCATCCACCACATATTAAAAGACAAACATTAAATAACATTTAGAGATATGAGGTTTGGACTCAACTTAACAACCATAAATCTACCACTTTACAACGACCCTTTTATAAACTTACATCACATTTTAAAGAATAAGTTTACCACTTTTTTAAAACATCTCATTCAAATAAAAAATAAAAAATAAAAAATAAAAAAAATCTATCAAACTAAATCTCTTTTCAAAATCAAATAAAGAATAAAACCTCACACACATTAAATCAAAATCATCTCAAACTTGCACTTAATTTCAATAATATACATTTTATTTATCTCAAATTACAATCCAATTTCCAAACACATATAGCACCCAATTACATTATATTAAATAGCATAAAAGATCTCATTACTCCACATCATTATATTTCAATAATATACACCTTATTTATTCCAAATCACAATCCCATTACCAAATACACATAAAATCCCATTACCTTATTTAATAAATAGCATAAAAATATCCCATTAATCCACATCATTACCTTACACTACCTAGATGACATCCTATTACCTTATACCAAATACACATAACATCCCATTACCTTATTTAATAAATAGCACAAAAAAATCCCATTAATCCACATAATTACCTTACACTACCTAGATGGCTTACCTTACACTACATAACATTCCTTAGAAGATCATGCAAAGATTTGTAACTGAATAAGAGGACCTAATGAGAGCATCTTGCAAAGCTTTGTAACTTAATAAGAGGACCTAATGGGACAATAATTAGAAAATAACACCCACATGTTTTTTTGGGTGGTAATGGACCACATATATTTAAACAACCTCATAGGGAGGTGGGTCCATAATTTTCATGCACATAAGTGGGTCCTCTAGAAAATTCACACAAGCAAATGGGTTCTATCCAAAATGAAAAGAGGTTGGAAGTCTTGGAGGTCATGGTCACCACTCTCATATTGCCAAGGTGAAGGAAAGTGCTAAGCATAAGCATATACCTTGGCACCTCCTCCTTTAATGGTCATGCAAATAGTCACGGTGAAGGAAGCTGAATCTATATGAAGAGATATTGGCCTCCATAGATTGTCTTGGTTTTGAACATTCTATTATAAGCAATCCATTTTCTTTCATTGACATAATAAGCGCAAGAAAGGTCTAATACAAGATGACAAGGAATCTGGCTCAAGACACAATCCCTAGAAGCACACAATGGGTGCTTTGACCTAGAAAAATAATAAATTGACCATGAAACCCATGGCTATAAAAATAAAGTTCTTTACCACAAATTTTCTCTCTTTCTTTTGAAAAATACATAAGAATTACATTATGTCACGAGATATACAACAATTATGAAGACCTACACTAGTTACATTTATAAACAACCCCCTTAACACCCCCCCCGCCCCACCCCCTTCCATTAATATGAAGGGGTGTTTGTAAGTCCAAGCATCATTCTAAATCTTTCCAACTTTCCTCTTCCAAGCGCTTTGGTGAAGGTGTTTGCAATTTGCCCATTTGTGGAAAAATATCGTATGTGAATGGTCTTTGTATTGATATGCTTGATTTGATCATCAAATTTTGGATTCTTGGCCAATTTAATTGCAAAAACATTGTTAATTAAAAGAGTTGAGTGCACTTGTTTCTCTTGCGAATATATCAAGAAATTTCCTTAGCCACACAATATTTTTAGTTGCTTCCATAGTTGCCATCGTATTTTTCCTCTGTGGTGGAATCCATTGGAACTGACAATTTGCATATATCCACGAGACAACTCTCGATCTAAGACTCATAATATAACCTGAAGTAGATACTCCATTTTCCTTATCTCCATCATAGGCTAAATAGGAGTATCCAATCAAGTTGAAGTCGTCCAATTGTGTATATTTGAGTCCAAAGTCTTGAGTTCCTTTAAAGTACTTTAGAACTCTTTTTGCAATAGACCAATGACCCTCACAAGGCTTTTGCACAAACCTGGAAATGATTCCAACAACAAAGGAAATGTTTGGTTTGATAGTGGTGAGGTACATAAGACTTCCTACAAGCTGTCTATACTTGGTTGCACCCTCGAATTATTTCCTTCTTTAAATGTGATTTATAAATTTTGTTCCATTGGAGAGGACAAAGGATTTCATTCAACAATGCCAAATTTGTTCAATAGATTTCAAACGTACTTTTGAGAGAGGAATGTGTATTTTAGATGTTGAGTCATTTCAATACCCAAATAGTAGTGAAGTTGTCCAAAACCAACCATCTTAAATCCTTTCTTCAATTCTTTCTTTATGGATGCAATATAATTTTCATTGTTCCTTGTCATTAGTAGATCATCTACATATACCACAAGGTAGACAACCATTTTTCAAAATTTATCGACAAATAAAGTTGCATCATGAAGATCAAAGTGTTTGAAATTTAGTTTTAGAAGATGCTTAGTGAATTTCTCATACCAATCTCGCAATGCTTGTTTTAGGCCATACAAGGATTTGCTAATTTTACATACTTTATGCCTTTGTCCCTTAACAATAAAACCTTTTGGTTGAGACAATTTTTTTGCCTTTCAGGTCTCCATTCAAGAAACATGTTTTTACATCCATTTGATGAACTTTCCATCCATTTTGAGTTTCCAAGGCAAATAGAGTCCGAATGCTGGACCATTTTGCAGTGAGGGAAAAGTATCCTCATAATCGACCCCTTCTTTATGTGAAAATAATTTTTCCACGAGGCTTGCTTTATGTTTATCAAGTGAGACATTTGATTTATACTTGTTCTTGAAGACCCACTTGTATCCAATTGGTTTGGTTCCAAATGGAGGGTCTACTAGCTTCCAGGCTCCATTTTTTATGATATCATCATACTCATTTTGCATTACTTCTTTCCATTCATCTTTCGAGGAAATTTATTTAAAGGAATTTGTTACAAACTTAACAGACAAATTTAATTCACAATCATACGAAACATCCATATCAATAGGTGAATTAGAATCATCTACCTCACTTCCATTTTGTTTGGTGGAACTTTTAGTTCCTGTGTTTTCAAGCTCACCAGGATGAACATTTTCAACTGTCTTACTGAGCCATTTTGGAGGACCTTTTTGAAATGGTCCAGGTTTTTTAGTTGACTGAGATGGGGCTGCATCAATATTTATCCTTCTAATCCTCTGAATCACATCATTCAAAGTGTCTTCTTGAGCTGAAGAAGTGGTTGGTACTTCATGAGGGGAGAGTGCTTTAGAAGGAGATTCCATAAATTGATCCAAGATAGGGATCCCCCTTCAAGATATGGAATCTTGTTATCAAATGCTTGAATTTTTTTTTCATGATTGAATTTTGTCCAAACGATCAAGCTGTTGCTCAACAACATTGTCAGCCTTGGAAGATTGAAGAAAAAATGCATGTCTAGACAATATAAACTTCTTATTTAGCTCATCGTAGAGACGATACACTTTGGAGGTATCTGAGTACATCAAGAATATACACTTTCAAATCCTTGCACCAAGTTTGTTTCTTAGGGATCAAGGCATAAGAGGTGGAACCAAAGATCTTGAGTTTCCTTATCCAAGGAATGTGGCCATACCACATTTCATAAAGAGTCTTGTTTCTGAGAGCATGAGATGGACACATGTTTTTAATATATACCGCACATAAAATTACATCAACGAAGAACATTAGCTTTACATTTTTGAAAAACATCATTGAACGAACCATATTTAAGATTGTCCTTTTAATTATTTCAAGTACACTATCCTATTGAGGATTATATGGCACAATTGTCTTATGTTGAATCCCATGTTGGCAAAGATACTTTTCAAATTTATTTGAGGCATATTATTTTCCATTATCAGTAAAAATAGAGCCAACATGAGATTGTGTATCATTTTGAATCCATCCATGAATTTTTTTTAAGTTTCAAAAGTTTCATATTTATTCTTCAACAAATATACCCAAACACATTTTGGTGTAGTCATCAATAAAAGTCATCATATTTATTTCCATTTGAAGAAGGAACATGCATATAGACACACAAATAAGAATGAATTAGTTCAATATCTCTACATTATCTAGAAACAAAATCACAAAATCACTGTTTGCTATGTTTACTTAGGATACAAGCATCACATTGCTTCAATTTCCTTGGCATTGTTGGCAAACCAATAACACCATTTCTCTTCAATAAACGAAGACTGTCATAATTCAAATGTCCAAATATTTCATTCCATAAAACATTGAATGGAAATGTACCTTCATTATATTGAGAACTATATGCACACTTTTGTGCACGAGCAAACATTCTTTGCAACTTCAAGTGCCTTTCTTTGATATGGAGATAAAAATAGACCCAAAAATTGAAGTGATCAGAATCCCCCAAAACCAACGTCAAGTCATAAAGTTCGTCATCCTGATTTCAAAGACACTTAAACTGCCTCAATCTGACGTTCTATGAAGAAGTTATGACATTTTGAAGTTTTTGACCAACACTTAAATTTTTTCTAGCTGGGCTGACTGGGCTGTTGTCTGGGCAGTTCATGCTACTGACATCATGTTGACATCAGCATGCCAATTGTGCATACGGGGGCCAAATATATCCTACCAAGTGTTATATTGTGCACCGGTGAGTTGGCATCATTATATTTGTTGAGGTTATTATGGTGGCCCAATAGGAGGTTGCTATGTGGTGCCTCCTCATTGGTCAAAATTTTTATGTAAAGGCCCGAAGGCCTTGATGGGGTTCGACCCCTTAACTTGCCACTACGAAACTCCATGTTTTACCGTTGGGCCATCACACTGGTTCTTAACATACCATGTGTCTGAATTATATTTAAATTGATATACTTTCTACGTTGGGAGGAGGGGTCGGGTGGTGAGCCCCAACTCCTGTTTATGACACCAGCCATACGACCCTGGCGCAGGACAAGAAACAGAGTGTGGACGAGGAATAACCCAACCCCTAGTTACGTTCTCTCACCACACGACCTTGGCAGAGGCTATTGTAGAGGGTGTTACCAGAGTGGGGGTAGAGATTCAACCCTAGCTCCCAATGCTATGGGCGCCACAAGACCAAGCGTGGAGCCAAGTATGGCGGGGGAGAGCAGATAAGGCCCAACCTCCAGTCACATGAATTATGCGTAACCGAAGGCAAGCGATGCATGGCTATCCCAACGGGGTTAGGAAGTTAGCCCGATCCATAGCCACATGGGCAACATGTGATTGCCGACAAGGCAAAAAATTCAGTGCTTAGGTTTTATTATGAAATTTAATGAGGTGAAAAAATGCACCTTTTGCGGGTGAATTTATCGCTTGATAGATTATGTAAAGGGATAATTTGTAGGAAAGTTAGCAGGTTTGGCCAAATTGTAGGATAAATAGAAAATATTGGCTTGGAGAAGCATAACTTGCTCAATTTTTCACCTTTTGGAGCTCAAGAAGAGCCCAGATGGGGTTTTTTGAGCATCTTGGACTCAATGAAAACCTAAAATTCCTAATGTGAGCACTTTATGATGTATTTTTTTGCATAATAAAGTCCTCTAGTGCTAGATACAATCAAAGTTTTGAAGAAATTTGAAGACATTTTGAGAATGGAGAGAGCCTAGTCAAAGGTTTTCCAACCTTCTAATTTTATCTGCGACAACTGTTACTTCTAAAGAACAACTATTTTTAGTCTTTTATCAATACCTGTTCATGAGAGAAGCTCTTTTTAGTACTTCAATCTGGAGTTGTTGTATGTTTTTGTGCTTGGAATTCAAGTGGAGTACAAGGACCTGTTGTGTGAGTCCTTTTTTATGTTAACATTTTCATGACTTGCTGTAGAAAGTCATATTTTGAGAGTGAGAATTATTTGTAGGAGAAACAAACCACTCTAATGTCAACAACTTGTATGTACTCATTTTCTACTGAAATCAATAGAGCGGTCTAGCTATTGGAGCAGGCCTAGAGACGTAGCCTAGGAGGGGTGAACTCCATCACCAAATGTTGGTTTCTTCTCTTCATGTTTGTAATTTTGAGTTGCATGTGAATGTGTTACTTTGTAAAGTTCATGTGAAAACCAAACTCACCATCTTGAAGAGGTTGTGAAACTTGTTTACTTTTAAAGACCCATTTTGTTTACTTGCAAAGCGTCAGAGGATGGTCAATTTTTAATAGGAGGTAGTTCTCCTCCAATTTCAAGTTAGGTGGTATCAGAGCGGGTTCTGACCAAGTTTTAGGTATGGGAAACAAATTGAAGTGTGAAAGACTACAAAATTTAGAGGATATTAATTTATCTCTTCGAATGGAGAATGTTAAGCTGAGGAGATTGCTTGAAGTTGCAGAGGAGGAGAAAAGGAAAATGTGCCTATAGTTGCATCATGTATTGGAAGAACAAATTGGTGAAAGTTCCATTCCAGGAGCAACAAATAATCCCTCCTAGATGAAGCTAATATTTGGGCATGGTCCAAACACAGGATATGGACCCTATTTTGAAAATGATGCTTGTGAGTTTTGTCAGCCTCTAAAAGATTATCCATATGTGTCCGTTGGTAAAAGTGGGTGGCTTGAGTCATCATCTACTTCATCATCAACATATGAAACATAAAAGAGAGGTGAAAAATAAAAGGAGGTAATTATCATCTCTAGTTCTACTCCTTTAGCTAATGTTGCTAACACATCTTTTGCAGCTTTTGAAAAACGTACCAAAGGTATTGTTATCAATATTTTAACTCGGATGGGTTATGATGGAAGAGGTCTTAGAATTAATTCCCAAGGTATCACTAATCCTATTGAGGTGAAGGAATGACCATGATAAGAAGGACTGGGTTATGGTCATGGAGAAATTATATAGAGCTCTAAAATTGTCGAGGCAAAGAAATCATTAAGTAATGATATGTCACACCATGATGGTAGTGATAATAGAAAATTGTCTCCAAATAAAGATGAATCTTTCAAGGGACATGCAAAATATAGTCCTCATCATCAAAGTCACAACCCAAAGGATGGGTATAAGTGTCAGGGGGATTTTAAAAATGTTGGTGATTTTTATTATTTATTGGACATGTTTCCTTGCACATTTTGTGATGCAACTGACCATTGTGTGACTGAGTATAAGAAACATATGGCGATGGTCAAGAAAATGGATCAAATCCTTGGAACAAAGCATGAGGAACCTCTCTCAAGTTTGAATACTTCCTTGTCGATGGGAAATCGAAAGCATTTTTTTACCCATTGTAACACGAATGAGAACTGGATTGAAAAGTGTTGGGAACTTTATCCGAAACTTCATTCCAAGAAGGAAAAATAGGTCATGTGATCCACTAATAGGAAAGTGACATGTGGAAAAGAGGAAATTGGTGTAGTTACTAAAGCAACCTTCAAAGAAAAATAGGCGCAGAAAGAGAACCCATAAGCCTAGGATAGGTAAAGAATGGGAAGACTATTTGGTATAGTTTTCTTGCTTTGTAAAATTTAAATACTTGTTGTAAATTATCGTTTGGTTACTTTGTAAAGTGAATTCATGTACAATCACTTATCTGCAACAAGTGTGTTTTATTTGACATGTTATGTTATTTTTTCTTGATGATGAGTCCATTTGTTTGAGGACTTTTTGGGATGAGAATTTGTATGTCATCCAGTATTTCTATAGTTGTGTCAAGCACTCACTTATACAAGTGTTTCGATAAGAAGATTGTTTGTAAATTTAATCTTTGATAAATATTATGTATAAGATGACCATGATTATGTGGGAAAATATAAGCATGTCATTGAACCAATGCAACCAATGTACCTAAAAGTAAAAGTGTAGCTTGAGGACAATAAAGCAAAGTATGAATCAGTGCATGGCAAGCATTGAGTTGCTTCTGATTTGCAAATGGAAGATCAAGTTTGTATTCAACAAAGAGGGACTTCAAGATGATGTTTTTTTGAGCCAAAGAAAGATGGTATTAGAGAGAATGTTCAGATTCCATCCATCGAAGTTTTTTTTCCTGCATGTTTAGAAGAATCATGGCTTAATTCTTGACAGGAAGATAAGAACTTCACGTAGAGGCAACGTGGAGTACCTTGATTGGGCTTTAAGGCACCAATTCAAAAAAAAAAGAAGGAATAACATCGAGAAAGTCAATGAGAATTTTCTTCACTTATTTTTTGACTAGAGATAAATTTTTGGGGCCTAAAAGTTCCTATTGGGGACGTATGATCTAGAGATAAAAAATAGGCTAAAAAATGGAAATGTTCAGAATCTCCCAAAACTAGCATCAAGTCATAGTGTTCGTCATCCTGATTCCAATGACACTTGAATCGCATCAATCCAGTGTCGTATGAAGAATTTACGACGTTTTGAAGTTTTTGACCAATAGTTTAAAAAATTGGAGATGCACTGCCTAGGCAGTCTGTACTGCTGGCATCATGCTGACGTCAACATCCCAACTGTACGTACGGGGGGAGAATTAGAGCCTACCAAGTGTCAGACCGTACAAGAGTGAGTTGGCATCATTCTATTGGTTGAGGTTATTTTGGTGGCCTAATAGGAGGTTGCCACATGGCCTAATAAGAGGTAGCCACATGACAACTTGTAATTGGTCAAATTTTTTATGTATAGGCCTGAATGCCTCGGCGGGGTTCGAAACATCGATCTTCCACTACCAAACTCCATGTTTTACTATTGGGCCATCAGGTTGGTTCTTAACATATCATGTGGCCAAATTATATTTAAATTGATATAATTTCTACATTGGGAGGAGGGGTCAGGCGGTGAGCTCTGACCCCTAGTCACGTCACCACCCATACAATCTTGGCACAAGAGCATCAACAGAGTGAGGGTGTGGACTAGCCCAACCCCTAGTTACATTCTCTCACCACATGACCTTGGCGAAAGCTATGCTGCAGGGTGCTACTGGAGTGGGGGCAGAGATTTAGCCCTAGTCCCTGATGCTATGGGCCCCGCGTGGAGCCAAGTCCGATGGGGGTGGGAAGATAAAGCTCGACCCCCAATCACATGAATTCTACGTAACTGAAGGCGAGCAGTTCAGGGCTAGCCCGGTGGGGGTGGGAAGTTAGCTCGACCCTCAGCCACATGGGTGCCATGTGATTGTCGACATGAAGGAAGATTCGACGGTTAGGCATTATTGTGAAATTTAATGAGGTGAAAAAATGCACCTTTTGCAAGTGAATTTGTTGCTTAACAGATTGTGTAAAGGGCTAGTTTGCAGGACAATTAGCAGGTTTGGATAAATTACATGATGGATAATAGAGCTTGGCTTGGAGAAGAATAACTTGCTCAAATTTTCACCTTTTTGAGCTCAAGAAGAGCCTAGATGTGGGTTTTTAAGCGTCCTGGACTTAATGGAAGCCTTAGTTTCCTAAATTTAGAAATTTATGATAGAATTTGTAGAAGAAAGTCTTTTAGTGCCAGAGGCAATCAAAGTTTTAAAAGTAATTTGAAGGAATTTTGAGCATGGAGAGATCCTAGTAAAAGGTTTTCCAGCCTTCTAATTAAATCTACAGCAACTGTTAAAGCTCAATAAAACAACTCTTTTTATTCATTTCTCAATATTTGTTCATGAGAGAAAATCTTTTCAACATTTCAATGTGGAGTTATTGTATGTTTTTGTGCTGGATTTCAGGTGGAGTATAAGGACCTGTCGTGTGAGTCCTTTTTATGCTAACATTTTCATGACTTGCTATAGGGAGTCATATTTTTGGAGTGAAAATTCTTTGTAGGAGAAACACGCCACTCTACTGTCAACAACTTGTATGTACTCATTTGCTACTAAATTCAATAGAGAGGTCTAGTTATTGGAGTAGGTCTGAAGATGTAGCCTAGGAGGGGTGAACTCTGTCATCAAATGCTGGTTTCTTCTCCTCATGTTTGTCATTTTGAGTTGCATGTGAATGTGTTAATTTTTAAAGTTAATGTGAAAACCAAGATCACCATCTTGAAGAGGTTGTGAAACTTCTTTACCTTTAAAGATCCATTTAGTTTAATTGCAAAGCATCAGAGGATGGTTGGTTTTTGATAGGAGGCAGTTCTCCTCCAATTTCAGACCATTCTTCCTCTATTCTTGTCATGAAAATCATGTTGTCTAATGCTTTTCTCACCTCAAATTTTCCATAAAACATGTGAATGGAGTGTCATTGTTGGAGAATGTGACTCTAGGGAGTCAGGGACAACAGGTTTCTCCACAACTCCAGGAGGTAGTTAACATTATGCAAAATAAAGTCAAGGAATCCAGGAAGTTTGAGCCTAATGGTCCTAAGTCCAGATGGCTTGAGTCTTGAATTGTTTTCAAAGTATAGGACTTGATCTACATTATCATTGAGATCTTCAAATTTTTGTTTGAAAGGTCATGTGGTAGGTTGCACTTGTATCAAGCAACCATGCATATTTCCAAGAAGCAAATGAACTATGAAAGAGACCTTCAATTACTCCAATATTGCAACGTGCCACAATATAATGAGCAAATTTGGTTCTTTACCGTTCATTGGATCTAGTGTTTTACCTTTCTCTTCATTTTGTTCTTGCTGATATTTTTCCCAAGAGAGTTTGCAAATGGATGCATCAAGCCCATTTATGTTGCAGTGAATATAATGGAGATAAGATATCCCCCCTTCATGATGTTTACCCACTAGCCTCTGTTATTCTTCTTTTCACGACCTCTTCTACCCCTCTTTCTCTAGAAAAATATCGTGTATGATTATTCTCTTTTTGTGCAAATCACACAACTTCTTTAGAAGACTGAGCCACTACCTTCCTCTTCTCGAAATATTTTTCCCTTTCCGCAAACTTTTCCACAAGAGTGTCAAAATTAATATTCTTAAGTTGGGCACTAGTTTGTAAGGATGCAAGATAATGAGAATAAGTGGGATAGAGAGCCTTGACAAACACTATGAGAGGAATGTCCATTTTAACTCCAATTGCTTCTACATCATGCATGATAGCTCTAAATTTATAAGCAAGGGCCATGAGATCATCATCTTTCAACTCTGGGTCGAAGAGCTTGATCATCAATTGGACTACCTCGAGCTATCAGTGTGAGTCATATAAAATTTTCAACTTCTTTGATGCATGAAAAACCATTTGTAATTGGAATTATGTGATGACTCACCTATTCATTTATAGATAAAACAATAAGGGCAGAGGCCTTGTTCTTGTTCTCCCATATGGCGAGCTCTTTGTTTGATGAGGGTTTTGTAGGTGGATTGTCATCTTCTCCTTCCAAACACCTTTGCATATATAATTGAAAATAAGGCTATGTCTCATTTTTCTGGACCATTCAAATTAGTTCTCCTTGCTAGTGAGAACCACTCTAACGATGGAGCCTACAAAATACATTTTTATAAGCAAACTCACCACATAATAACCTAACTAGAACAACCACATTAAAAATATTAATGTGGTTGATATAGCTAAAGGCTTCATAAATACAACAAAAAAAATATTGCACACATTTACCAAAGCACACATTTACCTTATTAACCATGTATAAAAAGATTATGGGCCATTTCAACTTTAACTTGAGAGAAAAAAAGGAATTAGACATCTTATTGTAAAATGGACCATTTTGCTAAATAAAATTTTCTTATATATAAATAAATGTTATAAATAATAATGAGAAGTTTGTTATGAAGAAACTTATTAGAATTGAAATAATCTCAAATCCCTAGGAAATTGGTGGGTGGGGAGTGGCTTGGCATGAATCTAATGTTTTAAATTTATCAAAATTAATGGACCATTTTGCTAAATAAATTTTTCTTATATATAAATGAATGGTATAAATAATAATGAGAAACTTGTCCTGAAGGAACTTATTAAAATTGGAATAATTTCAAATCTTTAAGAAATTGGTGGGCCGGAGCCATTTAACACAAATATAAATTTTTTAATTTGTTAAAAATCAATGCCTAACAAACTCTCTAACACATTAGAGCTTTAAACTAAATATATGCTAAGCATATTCCATTGAGAAAAAAATCAACAAATCCTCAACACCCTTAAGTTAAAATAAAAAATCGTATTTACTATGTATCATAACCACATATTTTATTGGTGCATATTTTAATTCAACAAAATGCCAATGTCTGTCTCAATCTAAAAAGACAAACAAAATGATAATGGAGACGATAGTGGGGCATGAACCAAGTTCGTTGATTTCAAAGTTCGGAAACAAGAAGTCAACTTCCAACCATAAAGAATGGAATGAATCCTTTTGTTCATCCATTCACACTCTTCTGCGAAGAACACAACACATTAGAAAAATGAATGCAGTAGAGCAAGATTGTCCAGGAGGGAGAGGATGACTGACTGAGGTACCTGAATACAATGTAGAATAGAGATTACTTTCGCACTCGGGATTGGAAACTCTCTCAAATTGCTTGAGCATCAAACGGGACAAGCTAGGAATGCGTATTGCTTGTAGCTTGGGAGCTGTGACAAGGTGAGTTTTAGATGCTTGCAAGAGTTGGGGTTATTTTTTTTTTCCAAGTAAAATGACTGAGTTGAGAAGTTTATTCTATAGTTTAGTATGACAGATGTATAAGTATGTCGTCTGTGTTAAAAATGTTTTCTAAATAAAAAAGTAATGTGTTGTAATCAAATAAATATGTTGTAAAGTAATTAGAAATACAAAAAAATTGTGAGAGTAAGATGTTTAAATCTTATAATTTTGTTATTCATAAAAATATTTTAATACTAATTAATATTGACATATACTTAAAAATATGTTAATGATAAAAAACTCTTAAATAATTTCGGTGTAAATGAATAGAGAGCATTATTTTTAGAAGAACATATGAGATCAATAATACTTCAAATGTTTTTTTTTTTAAAGTAATGAACAGATACCAAGGTAGCATATGGCAAAGAGAGGATGCCAAAATAAAGAATTACACTTATGCTTTGATACCATATTAGATCATGATAGTAACTTAGAAATTGATACATATCGTTAAAATAAGAGTAGTTAAATCCTTTTAGAGTCTCTTCTTATTCTAATTTTATTTATATATTTATAAGTTTTTGAAATTAAAACATTATTTTCATTTTTATCACCTTATTATCTCCTCAATTCGGAGCCTTATTTGTACCAAATACCAATTTTCTTTGCCCGTGTCCCCTTTACCTCATTTTCCTTAGTGTTGTTTTTGATTTCCGATTTGCCTTTTCATTCTTTTCACCTTTACCTCATTTTCCTTATCGTTGTTTTTGATTCCCATTTGCCTCTTCTTCCTTTCCCTTTCTCTTTGTTATATTGTGTGGATCCTTAGAATTTTGAAAATCATTGTCGAAAACCTTTGCATAAGCCTTAAATTGAATGTCCATAATGTGGGATGAATCCACACTTGAAGTGAATTTCTAGATACTCATTCATCTATCATTCTAATGCCTTCAAGTTGCAACTATGGGTGGCAAACGATTTTATAAAAATACATTCATGCCATAATCATATAACTTATATATTTTTTAATTTTTGCTCATCAAATAAATTATTAGTATTATTTTTAAACTAGTCTAGATTTATTTTAATTCCGGATCTATCAAGCGCCAAGAGGGATCAAATCTCTCGAGGTGCAAATTTCTTTTTGAGTGAAAAACTTGAAGAAAGGTTTGCACCTCGAGATATTTGATCCCTCTTGGCTCTTGATAGATCCGAAGTTAAGATGGATCTAGGCTGGTTTCAGTCGTGTGCGGCCAAGGAAAATACATATGATTAATTTTATCAATAATATGTAAATACATCTAATATTAATATAACATTTTAAATATAGTAAATATGTCTGAGATTTATCGAGTTAATGCAAAGTGACAATGTAATAATATTGAATGATAGAAGATGTGAATAATAACAATGTAGTCAATTACAAATAGTTTTCATTGTGATTAATCTCAAACCATTTTTTTCTACTATTCTTATTGTCACCCTTGTTAGTTTTGTCATCTTTTCATATCGATTATATGAAAAAGACAGTTTGAATAGTAAACCATTTAAATATTTAGCTCGAACTGTTGTAATAACATCATACCTTGTATCTCTTGCTCTCCAATATTAATAGGTTTAATTACTATAACACAAAAATCAATGTACAATGTCAATAATTTTTTATGCTTACACTGAAATCAATGCACACTATTAATCCAATGACTTTAAAATTAATGTACCATCATACATCCAATTACATCGAATCAGAAATCAACATATACACTGAAATAAATGCATTTAATGCAAGAAATCAAATAAGATTAGAAAACAAAATCTACACTGAAATCACTGGATCTAATGCAAGTAATCAAATAGGATTAGAAATCAACATGTACACTGAAATCAATGCATCTAGTGCAAGTAAGAAAATAGGATTAGAAACCAACATCTACACTGAAATCAATGCATCTAGTGCAAACAATCAAATAGGATAAGGAATCGCCATCCACACTGAAATTAATGATTTATTGCAAGCAATAAAATACGATTAGAAATCATCTACATTGAAATCAATGCATCTAGTGCAAGCAATCAAATATAATTATAAGTCAACATCTACATTGAAATTATTGCATCTAGTGCAAGTAATCAAATAGGATTAGAAATCACCATCTACACTGAAATCAATGCATTTAGTGCAAGCAATAAAATAGGATTAGAAATCATCTACATTAAAATCAATGCATCTAGTGCAAGTAATCAAATATCATTAGGAATCAACATCTACACTAAAATCAATGCATCTAGTGCAAGCAATCAAATAGGATTAGAAATCCCCATTTACACTAAAATCAATGTGTCTAGTACAAGAAATATTCTTCCCTCTCTCCCCACTCTATCTTTACCTATATCTCCCTCCATCTCTCCTTCTTTGTCTCTTTATCTCACCCCGCCAAACATACATGCTCTTTCACTCCATATTTATCAATCTCTTTGTATCTCCCTCCTTGTCTCCATCTATCTCTTCACCTTCCATCTATATCTCTATCTCCATTTGTCTCTCTATATCAACCCCAAAACATACACTCTCTTTCTCCAATCTATCTATCTATCACTCCGTCCTCCTCTCCACCCCTCCCTCTCTTACCCTTCTCTCCCTCTCCCTCCTCTCTCTCTTCCCCTTCCCTCCCTATCCCCCGCTTCTATCTCTCTGCCCTCCTGTTATCCTCTACCCCTCTCTCCATCTTCCTTATCACTCCCTCTCTCCCTGTCTCCACCCTTCACTCTCTATGTCTTTATTCTTACCTCCCCCTCTCTCCCCCTCCATCTCCATCTCTCTTTCCCTACCTCGCTTCACTCTCTCTCCTCCTTTCTCTCCCATCTCTCTCTCTCTCTCTCTCTCTCTCTATCTTCACCTTCCAACTTTGTTACTATATGCATTTCTCTCTCCTTATCTCCCCCCTTCTATCCATATCTCCACGTTTGTCTCTTTATCTCACCCCCAAACATACACACTCTCTCTCCATCTCTCCGTCTTCACTCCCTCTCTCTCTCCACTACTCACTCTCTATGTCTTTCTTATTCCCTCCCTCTCTCCCCATCCAACTCCATCTCTCTATCCCTCCATCTGTCCCTACCTCTCTCCTCTTCTCTTTCATGTCCCCTCTCTCACTCTCTCTCTCTCTCTTTCTCTCTCTGATTATGTTACTATATCCCTCCCTTTCTCCTTCTCTCCCCTCTTGTCTCCATCACTCCTTCTATGCCTCTTTATCTCACACTTAAACATACACACACTCTCCCATATATATAATCATAATAATAATAATATTTTAATATTAATTTTAGAGTTAATTTTTTTTTGCATGGTATTAATAATAATTTGGTGGATAGTATTTGACCCATAGGGTTGGTATATAATTAGATGTTGATTTCTAATCTTATGAGATATAGTTCTATTTATTTACCTTACCTATTTAAAGATCTTTTATATTTATTTATTTACCATACCTCTTTTATAAATATGGTATTTGGCCCATGGTATTTGTCCCATGGTATTAATAATATTTTGTCCCATGTTATTGGGCCCATAGGCTTCACCTAAGTAAAACCTCTTTTTTGAGTTTTTGTAAATATAGAGAGGTTTATGGAGTAAATATAAAAAGAGGTTTTATTTATTTACCATACCTCTAGTTTATTTATATTTTTATTTATTTACCATACTCCTCTGGTCTATTTATATTTTTATTTATTAACCATATATCCTTTTAGAATGTTTCCAAAATTTTTCATATTTTAAATTTATATTGTCAAAATTTATTTTTAATGAATTTTTATTGTTTATTTATATGGTTATGTAAGTCATTCTTTAAGCCGCCATTATTTAGATTTTATTTTTAATTTTATTTTTAATTTTTTTGGCTTCCACATAGCACAAATATGAATTATATATGAATAGTATATATATATATATATATATATTTAGTTGACAACCTATAAGCACAAATATGAATTATATATATATATATATATATATATTAGTTGACATTATTTATATATATGTAAATTTATCAAACTAAAATGTTCATATCTATATACGATATTAATTTTTTATATTTTCTCATTTTTTCTTGTATTCAATATAATTTTCAACAAAGTAAATCCCTAATCCAATCCAAAGTGAATATTTTTTTGACTGATTAAATCTAATCATATGATATTTCGTAAACAACCCTGCTTTGGTCTAGTGATATTGGTTTTATGCCTTTTTGGCCTTATTTGGTTTGTGGTGGTTATCAATATGTTATTGTAAAGGCTATTACTTTGATAACCATATTTCCTTTTTACCATGCATTATCATCTAAAATTCTACATTGTAGTCATTAGAAGAAACAAGTAGTCATTAGAAGAAACAAGTAGATGGGTTACTTTCTCACCCATACTACCTTTCATGTACCTTTCATGAATTGTATACTCATAACTTTGAGTGTGATAGGAATACCATTTAATTGGCCTATAGACTTATAATACACACTTTCTTGCATGGAAATTTTGTTGAAGTTGGAGACCCCCTAATCTAGGTATATATTTGGGTTCAAATCTAATCAAGGAATAATGTGCAAATTCATAGTTTATACTTCGAAATGTCTATTACATATGTTGGATGTTTAAAACAAGGTTCGTATACTCATGAATATTCAAAATATTTGAAAGATGTATATATATATATATATATATATATATACCAGGAAATGTGTCATTTCATGAATAGTCACATATTTTAGGACATACTTTTTCAATATACTAATTATTTAAATAATCACTTATACACTTTTCCATATATATATATATATATATATCAGGAAATGTGTCATTTCATGAATAGTCACATATTTTAGGACATACTTTTTCAATATACTAATTATTTAAATAATCACTTATATACTTTTCCCTAGGAAAAATAAGAATTTTTATTATATAAAATATTTAAAACTACATGTTGTAGATGCTGCATAAAGAGAATATGCCAAGAAAGTGACCATGAAAGCCACTTTTACTGTATGAAGTTTTTAAAGTAGTTGTTACATAAATGTAACTAATAAAGTGAGATACAAAATAATATATACATGTCATAGTTTCGATACAAAAAAAAAGGAAGTCCATCGATAAGTTGTGATGCATAATGAATATGCTACCATTGGACGCTTTAGTTCTATGAATGGTATGTGAAAATGCTGATAGAATTCCTGAACATTATTATCCTTAATCATCCAAGTACTCCAAGGTTTCTATGCTGCTTCCTTAGAAAGACTATCATAAATCTGGTTCCTCTCCTTAACGACAAGATATATAGTCAAAACATGATTTTAAAGCAGTAATTTCATCCAACAAAATTTTGAGTGTGTTCACATGACATTGAGGCTGGTGATTGAACCAATTTATGACAAGTTTGGAATCGTCAAAGATCTACAGTTGCCAACATCCTTTCTCAAGGGAGAATATAAGGAGAATTATGAGACTATTGAGTTCTGAGTAGTTATTTATGCCTCTTCCTAAACCCATCTTCATTTTGAAAAAATGTTCTTCATTTAAGTACAAAACTGCCCCATCGCCACAACCATCATTTTGAGCCGATCCATCAAAATATGCCCAAGGAAATGATTTGTTAATGGATTCAGCCGTAATGTTCCGATTTTGTTGATTTTGTTCTTCTTCCGGGATTAAAATGTATAAGGCTTCTATATTTGAAAATGTGAAAGACTAGTTAGGAGCGTTATCTTGAAAAATATGTTGATTTCGTCCTACCCAGATACCCCAACAAACTAACAAGAGAAGGTTACGAAGTTTTGAAGGCTGAGCTCTGTTCCACAATGATTCCCAAGCACCTTGTAAAGAGTCACCCTGCCACCTGATATCAACTATTAAATATTGATATATCTGATTCCATATATGCTTTATTGAAGGATAGTGCAAGAAAAGGTGGTCAATTGTTTCAATGCTATTCTTACACAGAATATACCAGAATGGTCCCTGCAATGATCTACGATGTAAATTGTCCCCCGTAGGAACTTTATTTAGCAGTAAACACCACATGAATAGATTTTCCTTTGCCATACCTTTTAGTTTATAGAGAGGGCGCCACCACCAGACAATATTTTCAGGTTCATCTTCAAGAAATATTAAAAGGTATCCTTCCTTTGGTGTATATTTTCCATGTGGGGAGTTTTCCCATATTACTTCATCCTATCAATCTTGTATTATTACATGACCTTCCGAGAGAGCATTAATATAATTAACCCAATCTTGGCGCCAATTGTTAGGGATCTGCAAATCCTATGATTTTCTTTGTTTTTGACCAAAGATGGTTGAGTTTTCCAGACCAACAATGTGATTTCGAGTCCTAATACCCATTGTTGTAGCTCCTAGAGATAACCTTGAGTTGCAAAAGACCAGTGCCTAAGACATCTTAAAATCAGAGGTTAAATATGGATAACTATATAAATTCCTCTGACAGAATATGGGTCAAGAGAATAATGGTTTTAGTGATTCAAGAATGGAGAAGACCATTTGAGCCCGATTCATGTATCATGTGAATTCCCTATGTTTGTGAGAGGGCTCAGGAGGCTGTGAGGCTTGATGGATTTTAAAAGGGCCAAGTATAAAACAATGAGTAAAAGCTTTAAAATATGTAGAGGTGTTGAGAGAGAACTGAGAAGGACCCCACAGGAGACATGCTTAAGAAGATTAAGAATCTGTCCCCCTTGAACTCAGAGGAAACATATATGAATGAGGTATGGACAAAAATAGAGGTTCGTGGAGCACAAATTAAGGGAGTGAAACAAGCTTAATACATGAGCGTTAACACTTGAGCGTTATACAAACAAACATTCATGAATAAAATTGCATACCACTAGCAACTACAATACACAAAACCTTCAAATCAGCATAGCATGAAAGATGATTACACGTAAAAAGGAGATTACTAATAACAGAAGGAAACATATACATAATAATTATTGCTCCATTTGGAATCCAAATAAAATATCTTTATCATATTAAGTTTAAACAACTCTCCCAAATATGTGTCTCAGAGCACAGGGAGCACAATCATACAAAACTACAACAAATTTATTCAAAATTCAAGAACCTTTCTTTCATCTTAGAACTCACTACATATAGAGTTCTCCTTGAGGGTTTACGATCGAATATTCTGTCATGATAGACCCACACAAGTGAAACCAAAATATCCTAACAAACTATCAGAGCATGCATCATTCAATCACTTCGGCAACAGAAAAAAATCAAACAGAATTGGGTAAAATCGGGATTTTACCAACAAAACATCACTATCTAACAGTAAAAAGAAACAAAATAGCTGGCCAGGGAGGCCCAATTCCAGAATCTTCAAAGGAGTGGTGAGAAGTGGCTGAGAATAGGTGAGCGGTCCGACCTTCATCATATTATTCCACCTGCTATTTGAAAACCTCCACTCTTCTAATTCTCATGATTTCCACTTCCCGTTGTGGAATAGCTAGTTGTGCTATGCGTGCTGAACTCTTTAACGGAGGTTATCCTGGCAAACTGAATAAACCATACTGCAAGTTCCTCCTAAAATCCCATGTTGTGTTTTAAATTGCAAACGAAAACCGAATTTCAGAGGGGGCATGAATGAGAGAAGCGGAAATGGATTTAGCGGGACTTATTATCACTGAAATGGGCAAAAGACAAGCCATATGAGGGCTATTGATGACATGGTGGGACATGCACCCGCAAATTGCAGATTACAATTTTTACATGGGCACAACGGGAGGTAAAGGTTAAATCTTGCGGGGAGCGATATGCGATGGGTGGGAGTGACATGGCAGATAGAGGTGGCACCGTGCCCGCAGATCACATATCGCAAAGTTTATGTGTGCGCAATGAAAGGTAAACAGTAAAGAGTGCAATGTGTGAGGTGAGGGGAAGGTGACATGGAAAATCGAGGTGGGGCCTCGCATCGAAATTGAAACAAAATACTTTGCAGGTGTTTAAAAGGTAAGTTACAAAATATGCGAAGCACAAAAATTTATAATCGCCGATCTGCGAAGTTTATATTTAGCGATGTGCGATGGATGGTGGGGGAAAGGGTGACGTTTTAGGGAGAAATGGCCCCACTTTAATCGCAATCGGGAAATCGGGAAGGTGGATGGTAAGTGAAAACAATGATATGGCGATGAAAAAGGTAAAGTAGAAAGATGAAGTGGAAAAGATAAAAGGTAAGGTTTAATTATTTGTAAGGGAAATGAAATGAAAGGAAGTGTGGCGGGTGAATGGGTCCCAGTTCATCGCATATTGCATTTCGGAAGGTTTGTAGAAGACAACAATTAAAGGATTTTGGGATTTGGCCGATGTGAAAAGTAATTTGAGTGTGCGGTCATGAAATAAAAAGGGAATGACTTGGGGAAAATAAAAATGAAAAGGGATAAATGATATTTAGAGCATTGGAGTTCAGAATTAGGAAAAATGAAGGGTAGGAAGGGGGTAGATGGAATGACTGAGGGTAGTATGGATTTTTCTCACCATCACACTTAATCAGCGACACTTTCCTCTTTCAACTGAATTATAAGGTAGATAGATTCATTTGAAGCTCTTCGATTGTTAGGATTTCCCTTCCTTTCTCCTTCTCCACTTTGTGTGCGGTCACATGCCAACATTGGCTCCATCCGGGGACAACTTGCTGTTATAAGTGCGTTGAGAACCTGCAGACCTTGAATTCCTGTGCTTAATTGGGCTCATGGAGTCACAAATGCATACTGAATAGACAAAGTTTTATACCAAGAGTCAAGTGGACACAAAAATGGAAGATGAAATGGAAAATGAAAATAGTGGATGAAACAAAATGGGAACAATGGAAGATGATATGGAAGATGAAATGGGAGGAATGTAAACAAAATGGAGTATAGACAGTGGAATGATATACACAGTGGGCTAGATTAGCCCTCGTCAGTGATGAAAATAGAACTTGAGGAACTGCCCATTCACGGGCGCCTCAAGTATGTTTCCTTCTAAGTTCTCCAGGGAAAAAGTTGTAGAAATTATACAATGTGCATGTATATTACCAGAATCTCGTGATCTAACAATTTTAATCCATTGTTAAATAAAGAATCCTTCTACTTAATTCTTTGTGGAAATTAAATCGCCAATTGCAAACACATGAAGAAAAATCAATCACACATAACAAGATGTTTTACCAGGAAAGATTAAAGCTAAAACCCCCAACTATCATATATTATGTATATCAATGGATCATGAAAAAATCTCATATATCTCATACAAAGCTCAGCTCATAGAGCTCTCAGTACAACATACAATCGTCTCACACTGTCATGCAGAAATTTACATATCTATGCACCAATTTCTTGCCTCCTGACAACCTGCCTCCACTGTGCAATCCCTACTCAAAAAGAACCTCTGAATGAATGAATACCTCCTACCTTGACTGTGTAATACTCATAAGCATCTCCAATTTGTGTGTGGATGCATTGAATGCATCACTATAGTTACAACTGATAGTCCATCACACCCTTTCACCTATCTCTCCACTTGGTCTCCACTGAATCTGACATGCAAGTAGTTAACTGCTGTATTTATTCAGTTGCATGTGAGACACTACTTGTGAATTAATTAAATAATTAATTCAGTCATCTCTCACTAGTGTATCATGAGTGAAAACTAGCACAATTGAGTTTAACTCACTTAATTGAGTTAAAATAAATAACAACTCCCATAAATACTCTTCCAACTCTGTTACAACTCTGCCACAATCAGTTACAACGAAGTCCTCCATTCATGACTCACCAACCACCCTAGGAATTGCGTAATTACTTCAGCTCACTGATGTGCCACATTGGTACACTGAAATCAAGTGCTCCAAGAGAATAAGTTATTATTTATTGTCTGATTATCATTAAGGGCTAATAATAATCGACATGCATTCTATTTTTAGACAGACGATCTATAAATAGACTTTTCCCATGCATCTAAAAATAGAAATTCATCCAAAGATAGAATTTTCTCAACCATCTAGAATCAACATCCTGCTAATTTTAGAATATGCTCACCATTCTAAAAATAGACTTACACCTAAAAATAGCCTGTGTGGGCCCCACCTATTTTAGGTGCTTATTTTTCACTAGGATCAAGGATGATGTTTCAAGATGCCACTTTCACTGTTTCTTGTTGCAATCTTCAACAAAAGTATTGTTGCCTTTGACCTCTGCCACCCTGAAAGGACCAAATTAGAGGGGGTCGAACTTCCCATGTTTCCCTTTGTCCGCTCGCCTGACATCCCATTGTAACACCAAATCCCCTACTTGGATTTCTCCGTCTTTAGATCTTTGGTGAAATAAGCCTTTCATTTTTTCTTGATACTCTGCTAGTCTGAGGCTTACATGTTCCCGTGTTTCATTCAACTCCACCAGCTGATTCATTCTTCGGATAAGGTCATTTGGCTCCTCCTAGCTTTATTGTAAGAATCGGGCCACATGTAATGCAAGTTGAATAAAGAATACTGTAGCTTTTCCATACACTAGTTCATAAGGGGACTTTCCTGTGGATATTTTCGTGGTGATGGGAATTTCCCAGAGTGAAAACTTGAGCTGGGAATCCCAGTTATTTTGATTTTTGTTGATGGTCTTCTTCAAGATCCTCACCAGTGTCTTGTTAGATGATTCTGCTAGCCCGTTCCCCTGTGGGTAGTACACAGTGGAGCGACCAAGAAGGATGTTGTAATGCTGACATAAATTAAAAAATTTAGCTGACTTGAAAGACTGGGCATTATTTGTAATGATTTTAGCTCGGCATCCAAACCTAGCTATTATGTTCTCCTCCAGGAACTTGATCACCACCGAGTTTGTAGAATTTCTTGCGAGCACGACTTCTACCCACTTGGTGAAGTAATCTGTAGCAATGAGGATCCATCGATGCTGATTTCTAGAGGCCGGGTGAATCTCTCCTATGAAGTCAATTCCCCAATGTATGAAAGGTTCCTCAACATGTACTAGGATCAATGGGAGAGGTTCATACCTTTGCTTTTCAACTAACATCTGGCACTTCTCGTAGGCCCGGATACGGGCATGTATATCACCAAATAGTTTAGGCCATAAAAATCCTGCCCTCAGGAACTTGTGTGCAGTGGATCACCAACTATAATTTCCGCCATATATCCATTCGTGTAATTCGGTCATCACTTGGTCAACTTCCTGCTCTGTTAAACACAATAGTAGGATCCCCGCCGGGTCCTTCGAATACAGTCGCCCATTTGCCACGATGTACTTTTGAGACCTCAGCCTCAAGGTGCGGTACTTGGACTTATCATAGTTAGGAGGACATCTCAGCGTTAAAAGATATTCCACTATATGTTTATACCATGGGGAGAGAAGGTACTTCACATGTTTTTTTGAGTGGAACATTCTATGCCTTGATGTGCACCTGTGTCCTCCTATGCCTCTCCTCCTTTCATAGACAAATTTATCCCCAAAGCTTGAAAATTGGATTTAGACAGGATTTTGGCCATCCCTTGGCCTTTAATGAGCTTGATAGGATTTATCTCCAGTTCGTACTCCTGTATCTTGGCTATCCACTTGCCCCTTATTCCTTCACTGTTGCCCTGTACCAAGATAACCGTCACCGCTGCTGTGGGAACATAGGAAATTATGGTAGATTGTAACACATACACCCAGAATGACTTTAGATATTTGACCAGAGCATAAGATTTCCTCTCCAGGATATCATATTGTAGCTCGGCATCTCGTAGGACTTGGATGAAGAACGCAATGGGCTATTCATGCCCTTCAACATTTTTCTGTAAAAGTACTGCAGCTATTGTGTGAGGAGAGGTGAAAGAGAAAAGCATGAACGACTTCCCATAATATGTACCAACCAACACTGGAGCTTCTCATGCAAAGGCTTGTTTGATCCTGTTGAAAGATTCCTTGGATTCAAGAGTCCATCTAACTTCACTTTTCTTCTTCAACATCCCGGTGATGTTTCAGACAATCTCGACATAGTTGGAAATGAACCTTCTGAGGAAATTTATTCTTCCCAGGAACACCTGTACTTCCTTTTTATTTCTTGGTAGGGGAATGCCGTTTACCTTTGGGTCTATCTTCACTCCCTCCTTGGTTACTATGTGCCCTAGTAACTTTCCTTCCTCCAAGGAAAACATGGATTTTTGAGGATTCAGAGACAGGCCATACCTGTGGCATTTATCAAAGGTTCGTCGAAGGTGCTCTATGTGTTCAGCGTCACTCTTTGAAAAAGATGGTGATGTCATCCAGGTAAATCACCACAAACTTATCTTTTTCTCCTATGAAAGCAATGTACATCGCACTCTGGAATGTGGCATCGACATTTATCAGGCCAAAGGGCATTCAGGTGTACATGAAGGTTCCCCAAGGCATGGTGAACGCCATCTTCTTCTGGTCTTCAGGGAGCATTGCCACCTGATTATATCCTGAGAAACCATCCATCATGGACATGCGAGAGGATTCCAACACCTTTTGTAGTATGTGTTCCATCTTTGGGACGAGATAGTTATCCGTGAGTGAGGCTCTGTTCAGATTGCAAAAATCCACGCAAAGTTTTATTTCACCATTCTTCTTTCTTATAGGCACCAGGTTCACCACCCATTCAGAGTATCTTAAAGGGACAATGATCTTGGCCTGCAACAACTTATTTATTTCCTTCTCAATAGATGGGAGAAGAAGGGGGTTGATCTGTCTCAGCTTCTACTTATGAGGCTTAGTGTCTTCTTTCAGAGGTATTTTGTGTTATATAATGTCCATGTCAAAAGTCTTCAGATCCTGGTATGACCAGGCAAAGAGGTCTTTATATGATTGAAATAGACTGAGATACTGACCTTGGTATTATTCAGGAACCCCTTTTGACAACTTCACCACCTTCAGATCTTCTTCTGTCCTAATATTCACATCCCTGACAGGCTCAATGAGAGTCATTTTGCTGGGTTTTACTGGGATATCATTCTTGTCAAACAATCTCTCCAATGGCACGAGCCCCTTGGGGATGGCATTTCCATTTAATTGCAGAACACGGTGTCCAACCAATGTCTCTTCCCACCCAGTTTTTGGCTCTCAACTGTCCTCCAAGGTGACTGAATCGATCACCATATTTGAGAACTTGCCCACCATTTCCATAAAATTATAGGCCTGCTCTTCATCTTCAAAGACTTGCCAATGATTTATGCTTTCTGGAATTGAAGGGAGGTATCGCACTTCAACCTCATATCTGAGCAAAGGATTCTGCGGGGGGCGGAAATTACTAGAAACCACAGCCAGTGAGTCTGCCATTTTTTTCTTGTCCCTCAACATGAACTGAATTTTAAAAGCAGAAAATAAGTTCTCAACTAAATCCCATATCTCATTCATGTAAGCTCCGAGTTGCGGGTGTTTAGTTTGGCATTGGCTCCTGACTTGCCTCACTACGAGCTCTGAATCTCAAAACACCTTGAGGTTCTGTATGTTCATGTTCCGCGCTGTCTACAACCCCAAAATCAGGGCCTCATATTTAGCCACATTATTTGTGGCTTCAAATTCTAGCTTAAAGGAGAGGGGAACCAAACATCCTTCTGGTGATATCAAGAGTACCCCAACCCCGTTTCCTTCTCGTGAGTAAGCTCCATCAAACTGAAAGGTCCAAATCTTGTTTTCCTCTCTTCTCATAGGATTATTATGTATTAGAGGACATATCCTTGTTTCTTGCAGGAAATTTTCGTCCTCCTCGAGCGCGAGACAAGATAATTCACCCTCCTTACCATATACCGTAGAATTTGTGGAACCATTGGCTTTAGTGACCATCTTCACGAATATGGATTCACGGTATAATATTATTTCCTCCCCACTGAATAATGGAATAGTTGCATAGGTGAGTTCAATTTTTATAGATCCTCCAATCTTATATCCCTAGGATCTAGACAACAACAATCCAAACCGAGCTGGGATATCAGCTACCACAATGTCCATTACCATGATTTTGATCGGAATTTGGGCTAATTTTACTACCAGATCTTTTATCATGCCCAAGAATTTCACTCTCTTGGAATAAAAAGAATATAAGTCTTTATAAGGCCTGGTAATCTGCAACCCCAACTGCTCCATGACAGACTATGGCAACAGATTATGTGAAGCCCTAGAATCTAGCATGTAGTTGTGCAATAACAAGTCATGTATAACTAGAGTCACATAGAATGAGGGATTGGATGAGTCCAACTCTTCTACATAAGGTCCAAAAACTACCATGGGTATTTCTTCTTAGATATTGAGGCTGCCAGGGAGAGGGCCTATGCCATGGGGCAACATGAATTGGGACAATTGGGCCTTGTATGAAGGTTTATTTAGGAGCTCGATTAGGGGAACCAGGATATTGACCTTCTCTAGTTATTTCTGGAGGTTAAAGGTTGTGGGAGATTTTTCTGCAATGAATTCTTTGGACTGCTCTTTAGGGTGGTCAAGCAGGTTCAAGGCTACAAATGATGACTTCTCGTTTGTGGGAGGATAAAAGCCTTGCTTTGTGGAAGTGGATGTAGCGGCTTTATGATGGGTAGACTCTTATAAAGGCTTTTTCCCCTTAGTGGCATAACTAAAAGGGGTCTGTTCTCCTGGTATTGACTCTTCATTTTGTTCTTTCACTCGGGTTCTCTTCCTAGAGGACCCGAGGTCATACTTCTTGTGGATCTGAGCTTGCATAAAATCCACAAAATTCCTGTAGTAATTTTCAATATCTCGATCTTCTAGGCATAATTTCTTCTCTTCTAGCTCTTCTTGCAGGGTGAGTTCACCTTCTTCGTCCTCCGAGTAAGCGAGGAACTGATCTTCTTGGCTGTTTGTAGTAGATCAAGAGATTATGTCCATTGCTAAAAAATGCTAAAAAATTTAAGTGCTCAAAAGTGTTTGCAACCTAAGCGACTGGAAAGGTCTCATCGCTGTGATTCTAGCATAGCAAACGACTTGCAAAATAGAGGTCATATGCAGAAGTTATGAAGGTTTGAAAAGCCCAGTAAACTCCAAAAAAAATGACATTTTGACTAAGTTTGACTTAACATAAAAATTTTCAAAAAAAAAAATTATTTGAAAATTATTTTTTATTATAAGTTTTTCGTGCCAATGAGGGGGTTCCACGTGGCCAGCCTGGAGGCTTCCACGTGGCCCTAGGCTGGAGGTCAAATGTTATTGTAAAACTTTGGAGACCACGCGATTTGAATGGAGGACCTCCCACACCCGTATGCACGCACCCAACCGTTCCGCCTACGGGTTGGTTCTTACCTCTAAGGGCCATCATATATCTTTGAATGTTATTGTAAAATGTGGCGGGGGTTGGGGATGCTAGCCCCTAAGGACCAACCCCCCACCATATGTCCATGCGCCGAGACCATGACCCACACTTCAACTGGCAGACAGTGCGACAATCTGCGTTCACATGGCGGGTAAGGGTTTTCAAAGCGACGGTTAATGTTAAGTTTATGGAACCGCGTAATGCAGAGTTCCAACTGTAGTCGATGGAGCCTGGAACCCGATAGTTAATCTGCCGCGCTTTCACATGTAGAGGTTCAACATTTAAATTAACTGCCAGTCTACCCAGCGGTTCCACTAGGGGACCTCCAGATTCGGCGCTGGTTTGCAGATTGACGAAGTTAACTCGAGTTCCTCCAGTTTTGGAGGAGCTTTCTTAGGAGTGATTGGGAAAATTACTTTTTGGGTCATAACTCTTGGCGATTTAAACCATTTTTGAGGAACGGATAGTAATTTTTGGCTAATTTCAACATTATGAACAAATTTGAAAAGGTTTCAGAGCCATCAGAGGTCATATTGTGCAGGTTTTGCTTTAGGAGAGGTCAAGGAGCCACTAGGTCCACTAGGGTGTTTTCAGTGTATTGAGCATCCATTCTCCGTTTTCTACAAATGAATAGTCATTCCTGACTAATTCAAGCATTTTAAAGCTATTTTTATTGAGAGAACAACCATTTGAGGATTTTTATCACATGTAATTACCATTTTTGAGCCATAAGATATGAGGGACATGCCATTGGGAGCTGGACCAGCAGATGTAGCCCAGGAGGGGTGAATTTCTTCATAAATTTGCTGAGAATTGTCATATGTGATGCTTTATCCTCTGTTATTTACTGTTGTACAATGTTGTACAATATAATTTACATGCTTTAACCTCACATAAAAATCTGTTTAACTAAGTTAAAACCATTTGTTTCACCTGCAAACTTCAGTGAACCTTATGGTCACAATTTAATTATTGTTTGGATACTTAGCACAACAAAACTAATACATTCCATTCAGATCAAGTTGGTATCAGAGCTTGGGTTAAGCTAGAGTATTTTCTCTATTTAATCTTTGTGTAAAGGATTTTTTTAACAATTTTCAAGAGTTTTAATGCTTACTAGGCTGAATCTTAAGAGAGGAGAAGGTCAATTGGTGAAAGTTAAAAGTAATCCTCAACCAAGGAGGGCAAGAGTGCCATTATCTCCACCTTCAGTTTCACCTCAAAGAGAAGCAGAAGAAGCCATAAGCATGACTTCAAGAGAAGGAGAAATCCTTGAAGAATTTGATCCCAAGGAGGAAGAAAGAGTGTTTAGGAAAGCATTCCTTGACATGACTGAAATGGTTAGAGTTATTTACCAATAAAGAAATGAGATACTTTAAGGAGAAGGATCTAGAATTCACAAGGAAGGAGAAGGATATTCAGGAGGAAATAAAGATGAAGATAAGTCAAAGAATGGAAATGGAGGAAATGGAGATCCACCATCCTCACCCTCATCCTCATCATCATCATCATCATCTGCTTTAGTGAATCAATCTCACAAGTCAAAGAACATTGGTAAAAGTCCTTTTTTAAAACTTGATGTTAAGTTTGAATTTCCAATGTTTAATGGTGAATTCAATGCCTAAAAACTTGACAATTAGATTAGGAAATTGGAGGTTTATTTGAGAATCCATAACCTTCATGATGATGAGACTAAATTCAGCTAGCTTCTTTGAGAATGGAAGGTGCAACACTTGTTTGGTGGGAAGCCAAGACAAAGGAGGAGATCAAAAAACATGGTAAGATTATTTTATCATGGGCTAAATTCATTACTACAATAAAAAAATAGTTTTATTCTTTAGCTCATTTACAGAAATCTACCATGAATTGGAAAAATTTCAAACAACTTAAGGGACAAAATGTACAAGACTACACCCAAGAATTTAGGAGAAGAGCTCTCTTATTAGGGGTTGATTTGCAGAGTCAAGACACTTTGTTGAAGTAAATAAGAGGCTTACATAGCTACCTTACACCTACTATCCTTATGTTCAATCCTACTAGTCTAGATGATGTTTGTATTCAAGCCACACATTTAGAGGCTAGAGGGAAAAACACTTTTGAAGAGGGTAGGAACAAGCCTTTCAAGGGGAAAAACAAAGACAAAACCTCAAAAGGAAAAGGCAAGAAAAATGCATCTGTAAAAAAAGAGGGAGAAAAAGTGGTTTGTAAACACTGTTCAAGGGAAGGTCACGAAGAGAAAAACTATTGCAAGTTACATCTTGAAAAAAGAACCTAATTTAACAAAAACAAAGGGAAGTAGAAAACTGTAACTACTACACAACAAGACTTAGGTGATGATTCAGGTGACGAAACCAAAATTACAGCCATGGGTTTGAAGAATATGAAGGAAAAGAAACTGAAACTAAAACAAGTACTAGTACTTCAAACTGTCATATACAAGCTCCAAATGAAGAAGAAATAATTGAATTGTTTCAAGTGAGGGTTATTTCAAAACATACAAAGATTGACACATTGTTTGACAGTGGCTCACAAGCGAACCTTATCTCTGAAGACTTAGTGAAGAAAATAAATCTTGAGACCATTCCACATCCAAAACCATATCCACTTGGTTGGATTTTTAAGTATGCAAACTTATAGGTTTCAAATAAGTGTATCATTTGTGCTTTGCAATTACTGCACATTTTATTGACACAGTTGAATTAGATGTTGTTCTGCTTGATATTACAGGAATTGTTTTGGAAAGTCCTTATTTATATGACAAGAAAGCTATCTTCTATCGCCATGATAACAAATATTATCTATTCAAATATGGCAAAGATTTTATTGTTAGAGCACATAACAAGAAGACAAACATTGCTATGGTAAATGCTGGACAGGTAAAAAGACTAGTGAATTCTAGTAAGAGTTTCGTATTTCTTATGATTAAGCCTAAAGCTGATGTGAATCATGAGTCATTTGAAGATTGTGATCCCAAGTTAAAATCAGATTTATATGATGTAGTTGACGCACATCATGAAATTTTTCAGGAGCCAACAGGTTTACCTCCTAAAAGGGAGATTCAACATGACACTAGTACATTTGGCGGAAATTCCGACACTTGGTTTTGACACTTTTGACCAAATGTCAGGAATTTCCCCAAATTTTTTCAATCCCGCCTGAAACCATCGCTATACCGACGTCTAGAGAAAAGTGTCGCAATACCGACACTTAGACAAAGTGTCGCAATTGCGACGTTTGGAGGAATATGTCACAATTGCGACACTATGCCCCAAGGCATCGCTATTGCAACGACTGCTTCCAAACGTCACAATTGTGACACAATGTCTAAGTGTCACAATTGTGACGTTTGGAGGCATTCATCGCAATAGCGATGCTTTGTTTGCAACACAATTTCAAAGTGTCACAATTGCAACATTTGGAGGCATCGGAAGAGCGACGCTTGTTTGGAAGCGACGGAAAAGGTGTCGGTATTGTGACACGTTGTCAAGGCGTCAGAATTGGGACATTATGACGAACCGCGTTTTGTCCGTCCTCGAACTGTCATTCTTGCGACGAATATAATAGCGATGCTCCGGCCGCTGTCGGTATAACGAAATTTATATGCAATAAATGACAGTTATATGCCTTTGCAAAAATGGTCGGCTTACAGAGCAGCGCGAGGAGTAGTTCATGGAGGCACCTTTGCGATTGCGCATAATTTGGAGAGAAAATAGTAATAATGAGAGAGGCTCCTTTAATTGCGTCTTTGATTTGTGAAGGTATGGATTGTCCAGCTTTCAATTCTATGCTGTTGAGAAAGACTCGCAATCCTCTGGAAACAAGACTGTTGTGAAGATGCCTGGCAAAGAAACAGACATCGGGTTCACGACTGTTGATGAACACATCGTAGTCCGGCGAAGAAGGCACCAAGTAGGGTATTCTCAGTGAATGAGGGATGTTGAAATATTAATTTCAACTACCTTGTCCTATGGCCGCTTTCTAAATCTATTTGAATGGCTCTGTCAAACAGCCGCTTTCTAAAACCGATGAACAGTCAATTTTGGTTTTGAAATCACGATCCCTGCACACTTAAAAACAGAGCGCTGTATTGTTTTGGAAACAAAGAAATTTAATAGTAAACGCGGGAGATTTTAATTCAGAAGAACGTGGTCCCATAGACCACAGAACAAATCAGCCATCCACGTGGAAGCAAACGATTCGATCGCGTTATTTTTTGGCCCGTCTGCATTGTGGAATTCCGGACCCGAAACATTATAGGGCGGAATTAATTTTATTTTCGCGTCACAATTTTCCTCCGTACGCAAAGCCAAAAAATGGACTCGAATTTTTATATGGCGTATTCTATGAAGTTTTTGCGTCACAAATTAGGGTGACATCAGCAGGCTATTTTGGAATGCGAATTTGTGATTGAAATCGGGTTTATTTTTTTGAAGTCCGGACGTATGATATAGTTTTATTAATATTTTGTTATAAGTTTTGTTTCACCGCCCGATGGTTATTTAAACCATTGGCTCATATATAACATATGCGCAAATATTTCACTTTGGGCATTTGTAATGTGGGCCCCGAATACTTTAAATAGGTACATATACATTAGGCAGTTTAAAATTTTTGAGGATTGCACCCCCGGTGCAATTGTTTGTTTATAAGATTATATGATACATGTGAGATAAAGGTTTATTATTTATCATATATAAATAAATTTTATCAATATTGTACATTTACCCTTTTATGAGGTGATGTTATAAGTAAATTCATAAATATCTCTTTTTAATCCTCATTTTACTCCATGAATATGTTTGGAAATGAAATTTCAATAGATTAATTTTCTCCTAACTTATGTATCATCAATATTGTACATTTACATTCTTAATGATGAGGTGATGTTATAGGTAAATCCATGAATATCTCATTTTAATCTTCATTTTACTCCATGAATATGTTTGGAAATGAAATTTCAATAGATTAATTTTCTTGCTATTATATGTTTTATGAAGATATGGTAAGGAATTCTCTCTTGTTCTTCTTAGAAATAATTATATATAATTTTTTTATTTTTTTTCAAAATAGATTAAAAAAATTATATGAGAAAAATTATTAATTCATCAATATGTGTGTGTGTGTGTTGTGATGAATAATTTCATAGTTCAACTTAATGGTTCATTATATAATCATGTGACCATCACCAATGATATATCTTAAAAAACAACTGAAAAGCCATGTGTACAAAATCGATGTATACTCTAGAGAGTGGTTCTCATATCACTATGTAAATTGTTGTATGCTACTTCAACAAAATTATAAGATAAACTGTAATACACATCATATATGCACCATAACAATTGGTGCAGGGTAAAACCCACCTGCCACATCTTTGTACTCAATCCAATTTTCTCTGTCAACTCTTCTAACTGTGGGAGTTTCCTCTAAGGATCATAATACCCCCAAGGCCTGTTATCACCCTAGTAATTCTCAGGTTGTTGGATAGGGATTTTTGTAGTTAAGAACACCAGGGGTAACCAAGAATCGCTTTGGGAATTCAAGATCTAGCCTTCTTGAACTCCAGAGAGGGATCTCTCCGTATGATTTAACTTTGTTTTAGTAACAGATATTAGGCTAGCTATGATTGTGTATTTGGGTTTGATTTTAAAAGATTGGTGGGAATAAAGAGATTTCAAGGTAAACGAGAAGGATATACCAGAATATTGGGCAATGGAGTCAACTCTCTAGGCAAGCAGAACTAAGAAATAAGGCTCAGAGATGAAAATGTGCTAAGGGCAAGATAGGTGACCTTCTAAGGCTATGTATAGGCGTGATTTGATGGAGTGGATGGAATCTGAGCAAAAGGGCACTTAAGAACCATTAAGCTACAGATAAGAAGATTGAAGAAGGGGATCTAACTGGGAATTATAGAACTGCCCATAAGGTTTTACGAACATTCTATTACTGGCCTACCATCTTTAAGGATGCAAAAAAATTCGTGCAGGCCTGTGATAGCTGCCAAATGGCAGGACGCCCTGGGCAGTATGATCAAATGCCTTTGAACCCTCAACTAGTGATTGAGCCATTTGAACGCTGGGCACTTTATTTTGTTGGCCCTATTAGTCCTTCCTCAACCAAAATACATACATCCTAGTTGCAACCGAATATGTCACTAAGTGGGTCGAAGTAGAGGCGCTTTCAAAAGCTACAGAGGACTCTGTAGTACAGTTTCTTTTCCAAATCTTTGTGTGCTATGGTCTCCCAAGGGACATAATCATAGATGGAGGACCACAATTTTTAGGTAATAAATTAGCTGAAACATTGAAAAACTACCACATTCAGCACAATATTACAACTCCATATCACCCACAAGCCAATGGCCAAGTAGAGAGCACGAACAAAGTAGAAAACATTAAAATGCCAACAAGTTTCGAAACAGGGAGCTTATTATCACTAATCCTGTTTAATTTTTCCTTAGTTGATCATTATAGACTAGAAAAACATAATATGAATGAATGTAAACTTTAAATAAATACACTGAAAACAAGGAAAGAAATGAGACTTATCTTGTCACCACGAGAATCCTTAGCTATGATGTCTCTGATCTCTTTCCAGTTTGCTTCTTTCACTAATTGACTCACCAACTTCAATATAACCAGCAAATAAGACTATAGTTGTCTTGAGAAATTTTATTCACACTGAATACTTCGAATTGTGAAGTATTTATACAAAAAATTGTTTACAAAATATCTCAGGAATTGAGATAATGTTTTAATAAAAAATAGGAAAGAAAACTTAAAAAGAGGGACAACTGCAAAACAGTTTTCAAGCTGTTACCTTTTTACAAGCAAAAATAGAATTGATTATTCTAATTTGAACTGATTGTTGTTGTGCACTTTAACCCTGTATTTTTACCATTTGAGGTAACAGTAAAAAATGAATTTCCAAGTGAATTTCCTGTTTTTTATCCATTAAATTCACAGCAGATCTGTGAATTCTTGCCACTTTTTTGCAGAGGGGATCTTCATAGTCTTCAATTTTTTGTAAATTTCATCTGCCTCTGTATACTTGGAAAATTTAGGCTTGATAGTGAACATATGTCTGATCTCATTATCTAAAAAGAACAGATTTTCAAAATACTGAAGAAGTATTTTTCCTGTTGGTGATCCTTGAGGCAGTGGTTGTCTGGCTTGCTCTTTTGCATGATTTCTGATTTTTAGATCATAATCTTTCTGAGGCATTAACTTTTCATTCAATGCGTGAATATCAGGCAAACCCGCTTCTGACAATGTTTTGTATTTGGCTAAAAATCTTGAGATGGATACATTAATGTCTTTACACTGGTCCTCTAGATTACTCATTATGTTTCTTTTGTTCAGGACCTTTTTGATTTGAAGAATGGTTTCTGTTCTATCAAAAATTTTCAATTCTTCCAACTCTTCCCTGGTTTTACTATTTAAAAAAGCTATGAGTTGGATTGCTTGGGCTGGTTTATTGTCAATTTCCCTCTTAGTCTTGTCAATCTCTGCACTAGCAACTTGAAGTAACTCCCTCTGTTCATAAATTATCCGAATTGAAGGCCATTGAGAATGAATGCCTTCAATAATTTTGGTCCATAAATGATTTTTTATATAGGCCATTTGATCTGTAAGATTTACTTGTGCTTGTAGAATCTTTACCTGTTCTTGTAGTCGATCGGACCTTTGCTCATGTCCTTTAGAAGTAATCAAGGCATCATTTTTGGAATTTTCAAAATTATTAATAATGCCTTTCAAACTAACAATATCTTTATCTTGGTGTTGTAGTGTGATCCTCTGTGAGGATGAAGAAGAAGAGGCAGAGATTAGAGAATTAATTGGCACTGCAGTTGCCAGTACTCCTTTCGGTGCCAAGTGTTCTGCCAAAGTAGATGGTATAGCAGTGTTTACAGTGGGGATCACTGTAGGAATGACCATTGGTTGTGATTTTCTTAGTTATTCATTCTCTTTCATTAGAGCTTCTATTTGACTTTCCATTGTTTTTATCTGATCTGTCATTTGATGTACAAGTTGCTTTAAATCATCATTCTCTGTTTTTTGTTGTAGAATTTCTTTTGCTTGAGAGTTTTCACTCTGAGGCAACTTCAAATGTTTTCTAAGAGTAGCTATATCCTCATTTTTCTGTTTAATTAAGACTTTTGCCCCTTCAATGTTGGCTGGGTCACCCCCTGCTTCAATCACTATATCTTCTAGTGCTTTTATTCTTAAATTATTAGCATACAGTGAGGCTTTGTCCAACTTCATTTGATTTTGGAGGTTGAGCACTGTTTTCTCAAGCCTAATTGATTTCATAGTTTTACTGACAATTTTGGAATATAGCATTTTAGTATTGCTCCTATGAAATTCAATTTGATCTAATTCATGAATGGCATCTGCATCCACTTCAAAATCTGTTTTGGAATAATCTTCCACTGATTTTGGCTCAGCCATTGTAGGCTTCAAGAATGACATTGCCAATTTATTGGATGAATAATCAAATGCTGAAAGAAGCCTGTCTTTGTTTCCAGGCTTTTCCTTAAGAAATATAGAATGAGCTTGATTCTTGATCTCTTCATTCTTCTCTTTAATCTGTTTGAATCTGATCTGAATCTCTGACTCTGTATTGTCAGTTTCCTGAGAAGAAGGAGGCAAATCGACAGTAGCCTGGTTTTCCTTCATGAATGTATCTTTTTGTTGTGTTCCAATTTTTACATTTTGAAGCTCTTTTAATTTTTGAGTGACTATTCTTGTTGCTTCATTATCTATATCAATATTTACAGCCTTATCCTTTTCTTCTTCTGTTGACTTGCTTCTTTTACTATAAGGAGTTCTGAATTTTATGTCCTCAATAGTCTCAGCTATGAAACTATCTCCTTCTCTGTCTCTTTTATGTACATTATCAATATCTTTGCTTGTAGAAGCCACCTGTGTCTATTCAATCTGTTTGCCTTTTCCACTGTCTACCTGTATTACCTGTACTGTCTGTGAATCATCATCAGATAGGGTGTTTGGCTCCCATTCAATTTTATTTACATATCTTTCAATATGGGGCTTAGGATCATGCAAGTAAACATGCAACTTACATTTTACCCTTGTTGCACTCAAAATACCTTGTGGGTCATAATTCCATGTAAAACTACATGGGAACTTATACTCTTTAAGTTTGACATTTATCTCATTGGCAGCTTCTCTGTTATTCACAATGAATGGCCCAATTTTATTTTTCAGCTTAAATTGGGTCTTTTTCTTGGAAGCTATGAAGTTGATTTCATCTACATTCAATAGTTGTCTCAGATATTCTAAAGCAAATATTCTTGTAGTAAGAAATATGGGTAACTTATATGGGGCCAGGGATGAGCCATACACTCTGATTTTTGTATGATTTTTATATAAATACCAATCTCCAGTTTTGTAGCCCTCTGATAACTGCAGAATTCTTCTTGTCTCATCATTGATCCTAGGGATCTCCTCTTTTTCCAAGAGATACATAGCAGGGGCTATAAATGAGTCATTGAAATCTGTAAAACTATACTCTTTTTTCCATTTCCTTAGAATAGATGACCAAAATACTACTGATAGAACTTTTCCTTCTGCATCCACTTTCTGACATTCAATTGGAAACTTATTTGTTTGATAATATAGGAAGAGGTGGAGTAGATAAGAGGAGTATCTGAAAACTCCTTCTTCTGATAATCCGGATAACTGATAATGCATACTTTCAGCAATAAATCTAGCAAAATTGAACTGAATAGATGGTGATTGACCAGGGCTTAGAGTTGACAGAAAACCTAGGATAGCCACATTAGTGAATTCATCACTGGTGTATCCTAGTATGAAGGAGAGCATTGAGACAATCTGTCTAGTTTCATCTGGGAAATCAACGGTGTTGAAAGGAGGATTTAACGTAGGAATATCAAGTTTATTTGGACAAAAAGTCTTGTATATTTTGAATCTAGTATTGAAATCCAATTCAAGATATAGTTGGGTTAAATCTTCTATTGATAGGGAATCAAAATTGGGGTCATGATTCATTTGCAGCATGGAATTTATTGACTCTTCAGTGATGTAAAACAGGATGTCTTATTATTTGTTTACAATACATCTTTGTTCTGGCATATAATAGGCTTGGCATAATCTGATAAATTCAGGAACAGAATGAGTGAGAGGGACAATATATCTGGGCAGATTGGATTCCCAAATTGGAATATCTTTGTCAGCCTTTTCCACTGATTTTCCATAGCACCAATTATAGACATCAAGTAGGTTAAATTATACATTAGGGTCTAGTATTCTATAGTACATATCAACTAAAGGGCTGTTCTCTGGAGAAATGATTGGAGGCTAGACTGGTCTGACCACATTTGTAGAATCAACCATGAGTGCAGGAGTTGGTTTGTCAATTTTGAAGGACAGAGGCTGAGGAATCTTTTCAGAAGACTTATTTTGAGATTTTGGGCCTCCATTCTTGGGGGTTACCTGTTTCTTGGTCATTTTTAATATGAACGAAACAAGCTTAAATGGTTTGCTAAGTTCCTTTACAAGAAACAAGGGTTTCTTGGCGAATTTCTACTGAAAATGGGGTTTCTGAGAAGGGTTTTTAGGAAATGCAAGGAATTTAAATCTCAGAACGTGTATTTAAAATTGATTTCAATAGAAAAACGGACCAGGGTATGGAAAAACTGCGAGAAAGGGCAATTAGGGATTCCAGGGAAATTTTGACAGAGTTTCCCCTGAAAAATGGACACTTTTTTGCAGTAACTTTGGTAATTATTTGAAATCGACAGGAATTTTGAAATATCAGAGGGCAAGTTCGAAGAAAAGTACCTGGAGAACCAGCGGAATTCGGTTGAAGACGTTGCAGAGGTGCTCAGTATTCAATTTTTTGAAAATGGCTTCACAGAGGACAATGTAGTACTTTGTAATGGAAATTCAGGGCAATGGGCGTCGAAAAATGGTACTAGTAGGTTGAAAATGGCTCTGCAAAGTTTCTCAGGGTTCAAACGGCGTGATTTTGAGGAAAAACGGTTCTGCAATGTTTTTACAGGTTTAAAGCGAAAAGGTGAAAATTTGAATGAAAAATATAATTTTAATGTATTAAACGATGGTATAACCATAGTTAAATGACATTAAACTCGGGTTAAACGGGTGAGGTTTAGGGAATACCGCCAGTGGTATTCGTGAGGGTAAATGGTGGTAAGCGGAAACTAGCTTTTCGAACGCGATACAACGTGGTGGCGACACGTAAGCGCGGGTGGTTTGGAAAAACCACCCATTTTGCACGGCTTTGCCAAAATGTCAAATGATTACTTTATGAGCGCGAAAATGTATTAGCGCCATCAGATCTAGATTCAACGAGCGAACGACCACGATCAAAAGGAAAGGTGTGGGGAAAAGGTAATTTATCAGGTTCACTTTGGGCCATTGATCTTGGGAAATCGTCGCTATACCGAGAAAAGTGTCGCAATACCGACACTTAGACAAAGTGTCTCAATTGCGACGTTTGGAGGAAGACGTCGCAATTGCGACACTATGCCCCAAAGCGTCGCTATTGCGACGGCTGCCTCCAAACGTCGCTATTATATGTTTTACGAAGAAATGGTAAGGAACTCTCTCTTGTTCTTCTTAGAAATAATTATATATAAATTTTTTTATTTTTTTTCAAAATAGATTAAAAAAATTATATGAGAAGAATTATTAATTCATCAATATGTGTGTGTTTTGTGAGGAATAATTTCATAGTTCAACTTAATGGTTCGTTATATAATCATGTGAGCATCACCAATGATATATCTTAAAAAGAAACTGAAAAGCCATGTGTACAAAATCGATGTATACTCTAGAGAGTGGTTCTCATATCAATATGTAAATCGTTGTATGCTACTTCAGCAAAATTATAAGATAAACTGTAATACACATCATATATGCACCATAACAATTGCCATACAACTAATTTGTTTTAGGATACATGTGGCATTGTAGAGTAAATTCTATATGATGTGTATATCAATCTATTAGGTGTTGATAAGTTATTAGTATCTAAGAAATGATAAGGAATATCCATACATCATAATCTTGTAATGTGATTATAAATTGTGTCTATAATTTCCATAAAATGTATAAATTATTTGTTTAAAAAAAATCAACACAATCAACCCTAAACAATGATCATGATGTGGAATGTCATTGGCGAAACCAAAATGATGGTCACATATCCCATTTATATGGTATGGTGATCATATATATGTTGTAGCGACACTTGATGAGTAATTAAATAAATCTCAGAGTGTGACTCATTGTGCCATATTTTTTTAAAGCATGATTTGTTTTCCTAGTTTTTACTAATTTGTTAACATATTTTATTCATTTGAAAAGCTAATTAATGATGCTTTAAGTAATTAGGACCTAATGAGAGATCATCTTCACATCTTCACTAAAATATATTTGGTAATTGTAGTCACTATATGGACCGCACATGCATGCTACTTAAGAAAATTTGAAATATAAACTATAATACACATCTTATATATGCCATAACAATTGTCATACAACTTATTTACTTCTAGATACATATGAAATACTTCAGGTAAATGCCATATTATGTGTATACCAATATAGTAGGTGTTGGTAAGTTATGAGGATCTAAGAAATGATAGGGTATCCACACATTAGTAGTGCCCTGGTGAATTTTTTGCATAATTTTCTATTTGTTGTAATTTTGTTGCTTAGATTTGTTATAGATTTCAAATAATATATACAATTATCTACCAATTGTTATTTATAAAGAAGAAGTACAATAAGTAGTCACCTAAAAGTGAGCCATGTGAAAATATTGGTAACATGAGTAACCTGGTAAGCTGTAAATGAAAAGTGAATAACCTCCACTCACCAACAAGTGGCAGGCATGGTTGGAATTTGGATTTCTCTTTACCCGTCACACAATTTTTTTTGACGTTTTGGTCATTATTTTTCTAGTCAATAAATGTTACGTTTAAAATTTTTCACTTTGTTAATGACGTTCTCGTAATAAATTAACCCTTCACCAATAAAAGTTTGATTAAAAAAATTGAACACTCTTCCATTTTCTTTGGATTTTGGAGTGTGATATATCTGTGTCATGGACTTTTAATACCTAAAGTTTCAAGAGAAATAATTGATTCTTGTCAAACTAATATTTCCTCAATATATTCTATGATCTACTAAAATTACTTCAAAAATCAAGTAACCTTCCAATATAAAGAAAAAAACATGAACGAGCTTTCCCTAAATTGCAATAAATTTATGTTTATTATTAATATTGCATAATCTGTCTTATAAAAATTGCATAATCGGACTAAGAACAAATCCTCAGTGCATTTTTTATTGTTGTTTTGATTAAAAAAATGAGCCAAAGAACGCTAAGGCACTCAGAGAAATCAATCTATGTATTATTTCTCACAAAATCATGTTGAGTAGTGGAGACTAAGTGCTAGATTTTTTTTTGTCCTCAATCTCTCTATTAATTATGTCTATGTAGTTATAAGAATAACAAGCCAAATAAATCTCAGGCCTCCAGAGAAATTAGTCTCTGTGTGCAGAAATTAATGATTAATGTTGACTAAATGTTATACCATTTGAAATTGCTGAGTGAAATTAATCAGGCCATGATGTACCATTTGTCAGTATCTATTTTCTCATGTATGAAAGTTGATGTACCATTGAAAGTTTAATAATTCTTTTGAAAGTTTAATAACTATAATAACTATAGCTATATATATATATATATATTTTTTTTTTTTTTTAAAAATTTAATGATTAATAATAATTAAATTAAAATTCTTAAAAGACAAAATAAAAGCCTAATAATCACGAACTATTATGATAATTTAAAAATATAGAACTCGGGCTGAACATAGTTACAAAGATACCAAGAAAAGAAGAGTGCATGTGCATAATAACCTCTTTCTTGACAACCTATGAATACCATTCTCAATGAAGACTCAAGACTCAACTGGATTGGATTGTGTATCAAAACAGTAGGAATGAATCAAAGTTCAATGAATGAATAACTTGATCGAGAAAATTTATAGGGAAAGGTAACTTGACTATCAATCTACTAAACCTCACTTCCATGATTAAAAAAACACCCCCACCTTCTCAATGTTCCCATCTTGGTCCACCTATTGAAAAACAACCAACAAATATTATTTTTTATATATTTTTGCATGGCCATTGGACAATGATTTACTATGGTTTTCCTACTAAATTCCAATGGATGATTATTCAAAAATATTGAGAATTAGTAATTTAGTCTCAAGGCATAGCCAAGAGTCTTACTAGATAATTATAGATTACCTCTCCCTTGGATGATTGTACATTTTTCATCTACTTTTTCACGTGAGTTTCAGTTGATGCTAGATCTTTGCCTTCTATTTCTTTAGTGAAGCTAAGAGTTAACTTTGATCTTACATTAATAACTATACTTGCATGAATATACATGCTTTTATACTTCCCCACTGTGGTCAATGTTGATGTATGGCCTTGGCCCATTGATCTTACAATTAACTCACTATTCATATTCAATTTTCTCTAGTTCAACCCAATAAAATAAGGAAAATAGAAAATGAAGTCTTGATTTTTCTTTCCAGTGCTCCTACATAATACAAATACTCTTAAAAACCAATTAATATATAAATTGTCATCATTCATGCTAAAATTAGTTTGAATTTTTTTAATGAATCTGCTTACAATTAATAGATCACATTGATCATAGAATAAGAGATAATTTAGAACTATGATTTCACAATAATAAATTATTGGGCTCCCACAGGGTGATGAAATTGGTCAGATGTGACCCTTCTGCAGCAGCCCCTGAATCTGCCTCTTGACTTCATCGTTCTCCAGAATAGAGCGCCGATAGATCGGTCCGTTGGGTAGCGGCGCACCTGGGGTCAGATCAATCGAGTGCTTGACCTGACAGTGTAGAGAAACCCCTGTGGGTGAGGTGAAAATGTCCCCGTACTCCTCCACAACCTTATCCATTTGTTGTTGTCGTGCAGAGGAGCCTTGTCTGGAGGTCATGGCCATAGTCTTCTTCTTGCCCTGGGGGCGGATCATCAGGAAAACGAATTTCCTGGTTTGGGAAATGAGCTTACTGCATTGTTTTGCAGTAACCAAAGAGATAGTGGCAGGAGGTGGTACCTCTGGTATCCTGTACAACTTATTTCCCAAAGTAACAATAACAGCACGAGGCCGAGACTCATACACCACATGACGCTTCCACAAGTATGGTTGTCCTAATAATACATTAGAAACATCAATAGGAGGAACATCGCATAATACCTCATCCGTAAAGGGCTTGATGCTATAGGGAAGGCGACACTGCTGGCTGACGCGGAGATCTCGTCCTTGGTGAAGCCACCCGATGGTGTATGGATGTGGGTGAGATGTGGTCGGCAAGCCCAACCGCTTTACGAAATCTACTGAAATGAGGTTCTTTTGGCTCCCATTGTCGACAATGAACTGTACCGGGGAGCCCTTTACCCACATTTGGGAGTGGATCGAAGAGACGTTCCTCCTCCTCCGGATCTTCTAGTTCCTCCTTCTGGATCTTTTTAGTGGCAATAGTGGCATTGGGCTCTGCATCAATAATCTGTTTCCCTTTGTCATTCCCCTTGTCAAGTTCTGATTCAGATTCAGAGCATGCATCTGACTCAGAAGCCCGCATCTCGGCCACCAGCGACTGCTTGGCTCAACACTCACTTGTGTTGTGAGTGGAGCTCTTATGGAACTCGCACCACTTTCCTGTGTCCTTATTTGGCTTTGCGGTGTTGTTCTTTGCTTGTGGCTTTGACAGGTTGTCTTGAGTCACCATGCCTTGGCTCTGTCCTTTGTTTTGCGGTTTGGGAGCACCTTTCCCTTGCTTTTGATTCGCAGATCCAAATTCTCGCTTCTTCTGTTTGAATTTCTGCTCAATCTTGGCAGCATACCGGTATGCCGCACCAAGCGAGGAGATGTCGAGGAACTCCATTTCCTCCTGAATGTATCTGTGCAGACAACTGCGATACTTTAGCACCATATGTTTCTCTAAATATTTGATACCCAACTTGGTGCGTAGGATATGGAACAGATTCGTCAGCTCATGCACATCTTGATCCCTTTGTTGCCGTAGTGTGGTCCATTGTATGTACTTGTCCTCATATCTCCCCATGGGATAGTATTGTTCCTTGACGGCGTCTTAGAAAGAATTACAAGTGGGTACGGCCGAGAATAGAGAGGTTTCTGTCTCGTCCTTTTTCTCACAGTGGGTTTCCCACTAGTCCTTGACATGGGGGGGGGGAGCTTTGAGGAGTGAAAAAATAATCTTCTCCCTATCGGAAAAGTCATGAACCGAGAAATATCCTTCTAATAGATTCAACCATTTATCTACGACATCTGCATCTATTTTACCCTAAAATATGGGAATGTCAAAATTTACTTGTACCTTAAAAGGAGTCGCACCTCCAGAGTGGTTGCTGTATGCAGATGCGCCACCGGTGGGCAGCCGTTGAAGGATCTGGGCAAAGTTATCCATCATCACGCTCCTTTGTTTTTCGAGGGCCTCCTCGAGCAATATTTTGATAGGATATCCTACTCCCTCATCTTTCTTTTCGTCCCTCATGGGCGTCCGTCAGGGTTTGCGAGGCTGATCTTGCAAAGGTTCCACCAGATCGAGCCCTAACTCCTTATACCTCGACCTCGTTGGGGACATGCAAATAAGGATCGAGAAAAAACAGACTTCTCTGATACCACTGATCCGGTTTTATGAAGGAACACAACAGAATAAACACATAACCATAAATACAAAGATGCAGCGGAAATAACACTTCATTTCATTAATATCAAAGAACTGAAATTTTCTTACAGACATAATGGAAATAAAACTAGCTAGGGCGCTGGTAGCTATCTCTGAGGAGAGATGTGGTGGCTACAGGCCTCTGAACTGAGTTATAATGAGGCTCGAGGGCCTATTTATTATTTAGAAACAATGGAGAACCCTAAACATCCAAAAACCTAACCCTAGGAGATGAAGCGCCAAAACTATGGGCCCCGTTTGGGTAAATTGGTGTTTCAACTTCCTAGGGACGTAACTTTGGCATACTATCTTCGTTTGACGCACATGATACATCATTATAAATATCTATCCTAGGACTACAACTTTCACGACAAATACCATTCTGGAATGAAATGATACGAAATGATATTAGCTGGAGGCGCGATGCCCAAAAAACATCGTTTAGGGCCTCAAAACGGCTCCGGAAGTTCAGGACCCAAAAAACTGCTAAAAATAGTAAGTTTTGCCGAAACTGAAAAACTGAAAGAGACAATGGTGGGGCCCCAAGTGGAATAGGCGGGTGGCCACCAGTATCCACCTGGATCATTGAGTGAGCCAAAAAATTAACTTTCCTTACTTTTTGAGTACAACCTTACAATTGCGAAGAGGACTAGTGTTGCAAAATTATTGGTAAGTGGAATTTAAAGGGCGTAAGAACGTTTTTGAAAAAATTTCAAACGTCAAAATTAAGTCTTCCATCCTTCCTAGCACCTCACGGAAAATGGGAATCCACAAATTCTAGTCGTCAAATATGTGCAAAATGCCTTATGACGGGCAAAATGGAGGACTGGTCCTATGCTGCTACATGAGTTAGGGTTTCATGTGGCAACAGGGAACCTTGTATAGTTTTTCAAGGATAGGAAAGGAGAATATTGTCGGTTAATCATCACATGAAACTTCATCACCATTTGAAAATTGTGTCCTAATTTGAAACAATAAGACTACCCAACTATTTCATTATTTAATTTTGATTGTGTAATACAAAAAATATCCTAGATAACTTAAATAATGTAAGCACTTTTGCAAAAATTTAGTGGAGAGAACCTTCAATTACATTTATTTTGAAGTTCCACTTACATTTTAAGCCATTTTAATTAGTCTTTCATGGCTATTCTAGTAAAAATTTCAACCTCTTGTAGAAATTTGTTTGTCACTTGTATTAGAAATGCAAAAATCAAATGTAAATAAAAATGATTTGAAATGCTAAATATCAAATGCGTGCTACATAAAAATGATTTTTTTAAAAACTACATTAACGTCTGATATCACTCGCGCATTCGCCCTTAGCTCTTGCAGAACAGCATTCGCCCTCAGCATTTGCCCTCAGCTCTTGCAGAACAACAATTAGCCTCAGTTCTTGCAAAATGGTAAGTTCTTACTGCAGGCCCTTCCTCCTATAGTAGGGTTGACCCTATTTTGGTTTTTTTGGAGCCTCTGAGAATACAAAGGTTGTAATTGATTACGGGGCACTGCCTATATTTGTGGAACTTCTTACCTCTGGGAATGATAATGTTCGAGAACAGGTAGCACGTTCATTTTAGAGGCATAAAATTATTCTTCCCAACTATCTTTATACGTCTGTAATTATGGAATTTGATTTAAAAAACTACTACCCAACTTTGATTTCAACTGGTGTTCGTGTAAGACTGTTTGGGCTTTGGGAAATATTGCTGGAGACTCTGCAACATTTAGGGATCTTGCCCTCAGTCATGGAGCTCCGAGGTAGGTGCTTTCCCAGTTGAATGATACTGCCAGAATTTCAATGATAAGAAATGCTACATGGGCTCTGTCAAATTTTTGCCGTGGTAAACCCCAACCACTATTCGAACAGGTAAGCAGAATACATTTTCTGCCTCTTCTTCTTAGTTCGCAGATACTGTGGATTTTTTTTATAGATCTTGGTGCTTGGTAGATTTGGACGTAATATGGACCTAGGCACATGTTCATTACAATGACTCCATCATTAGGTTTTAGAAAATGCTCAGAAATTTGGGTTTCACAAGGGGATTACCCTTGCTTGCAATTATCGATTATCAATCACATTCAAAAAAAGTCTTTCGTAGCATTGCTGAGCTCTTTGTAGGTGAATTTCCAAGGCAATTTCACAATATCTGAACTAAATTTATCTGTCCTTTTCAATACTCTGCGCTTGTAACAGAACCAGACAAACAATCTAGTGGCCAATGCAACAACAACAACGCCTCCTATTGCAATGCCTGCAATTCACCCTCTCTGCACGCATGAATGACTATGGCACGCTCTTTTGTGAACAGGTACTGGAGCTGAAGGTACTAGTTTCCATTAGGATCGTGGAATTCAACATCAAAAATAGTATCAAATTCCACTGCAATAGTATTCCCCAGCGAGGGCAACAGTTCATTGAGACCTATTGGACTCATCACCCCCAAATAGCCTCCAGGGCTACCCAGAGTGTGATCATATGGAGCAATAACAAATGCTCATCCATCCCCAATTGAAACAAGAACAAGACCCACATTGGTTACAGAAAAGGAGAAACACGTTTTGAAAGAAGAAGAAACTTTTGTATTAGGGTCTAGAAATCTAACTAGTCTATTGTACAATTCCCTACCTGCACTTCAAATTGGTACTCCCAACTCCATGCTAAGGCTCACTGTGCCATTCTTCAGATGAGCATCTTAACCTGAAGTTTGATTCCAAAAAACCCAAGTCCCTTGTTCTATGCCCAAGACCTCTCTTACAACGAGTAGAGTTCTGAGCGAAATACTTCACAATAGGAAGCAAAAGAAACATCGCAAAATTGCTCCGCTTTAGACTGATAATTTTCTGTGCGAAAATTCAACTGCGGACAGTAAAAACATAATATCAGACACAACCAATCCACAAAGGAATTTGAACATGAGGATTTATAACCACAGAAAACCCTCTCCAGGTTAAAAGAATTCCATAATGGCTTTAAGATTCTACTAATGAGCGCTTACAACACCATAGCAATTACTGTCACAATGAAATCTGCTGGAAGCAAAGCCCTTGTACAGTTTCTACATTTCCATAGTGGAAGCAAGAATCTTACTATCTCTCATGATCTGGTTCTGTGGTCAAATCCTTTGCTCTGGCTGTCTTGTTCTGCTAAAAGTGGATCTGTCTTAGCTTTGGCTCTGGTTCTCATTTAGGATCGTGGCTATCTTCTCTTGCTATGGCTTTGACTATACAAACTTGTTCAATAGGAAAGTATTGAGTTTGCTATATATAGGATCTTCAATGGGTGCTCTCAAACACTTTTTTGGGAAACTTTGTTTTGTCTTTGATTCAAGGCAGAACTATGTTGGCCTTGGTTTTTTAGTCCTTGGAACTTAGTTCTCTCATATTTTCCATCCTATCCCCAGTTTTCTACCGAGAAAGACATAACTTCACGATATCAAAATTGAATATTTTTGGCCATTTATCTTTAGTAATGGTACAACTTTAATTTGGTGCATTCGTACAGTATCTGAAGAGCACTCTCAAGCTGTTATTTAGTATTTTAGCATAACTACTACATTTAACTGCCATGCTCTAATATTTATATCAACCATAAGCATTCTTAAGGTAGTTCCATGTTTGTGAAGCAGAAGGAATGCTTTTGACAGCTTCTTATCATAGTGGTACAATTCTATTCGCAGTTTATCTTTTATAAACCTCCAATTTTCCAAACGTAGTAGAGACTACAATTTGCATCTCAAATTTTGGACAAATCTGTTTAGTATTCTACAGAAAATGCATTAAGAATAAAAAAAGCCCACAATTTGTAAAAAGCCCACAATTTTGTAAAAAGCCCACATTTTTTAAAAAGCTCACAATTTGTAAAATGCCCACTTTTATTTTCTTTTTGCTTATATATTGAGCTCCCATTGAGTTCAACAAGTCTTGGGTTTTCTACACCATTGAGAGAGATTTATTGTTTTCTTTATAGGATAATTTGCATCAATGGAAGAAAACACTGGAGCTAGAAAAAAAAATCAAAAGGGTGAAAGGGGTGATGGCAGAGTTGATTGCCCTTGTAAAAAATGTTGTATGAGAAATAATGTTAGAGTTTTGATAGCAACAACAATAGTGCATTGTAGGAAATATGGGCACATTGATGGTGAATCGAATGACTATCGTCCCGTGGTAATTAATTATTTATCTTCATTTTGATTATATCGTAAAATTTTATATTATTTTAATATTTTTTATATGCGCACTAATGTTTAATTATTAATGTTTGTAATTTTCATAAAGGCGAAGTTGCCCCCCAACTTTTTGCAAATGATCAACCAACTTCCACAGCTAAATAGTAGAAGATTAGATGATGTTGCACCAGTACAAGAGAATATTGCAGCAAATATTAGTATTGGAAATGATGTTGTACAAGGTGAAGAACATGAAGCGAATGATGAAGGTAATTTTAATGATCCCATGGAGGTCGATCATGATGACAGTAATGAGACAGTTCACATTAATGATGGCACAAATAAAATGCTCCAAGACTTGTATGGTGAGTCAGATGATGATGGTGGAGAAAGCAGTGATGGTATTTATGATGTACCTCTGATTGAAAGGTCAAGTGAACGACTTTTTGAACACTCAAATGCAACTCTTCTCTCTGCTACATTGTTGCTGGTGAACTTAAAGGTTATGAATAATTTGTCAAACAGATGTATGACACAACTCCTAAGGTATGCAATATGTATATATGATCACATATATGCAAATGTTGATTATTTTCCCTTTTTTTAGTTGTAATAAATGTGTAAAATAATAACTTATATATATATATATATCAAAATCGGCCAGTCAGGACGGCTGCCGGTTGGAACCGGCCTTGCAACCCGGTCAATAGCCTATTCTCAACTATTTTTGCCGGTTAACCGGACCTAACCGGTCGGTTAAGTACGGAACCAGCCGGTTTATGCATAAATAGGCCAGTTTTGTACTTAACCGGCCGGTTAGGTGCTCCTCCATGAGTTGCAAATTCCTCAGTGTCTCCTCCATGAGTTGCAAATTCCTCTATTATACTAGCAACAAACTTGTCTAATAACTCATACTCAACACCTTATAGTAGCAACAATACACATGATGACTGATAAATACAAGGCTGGCTAGCATAAAATCCCTGGAAGCATGCAACTCATCAAGTGTACTTGATGACAATTTCTGTTCTCAAAACAATCAGCAGCAACCTTATTTCACACTCAGCTAGGAATTGTCAGACCCTCTCTCTCTGATCACACATAGCAAAAACATAAATACAAAACCTTTCAAACAACATACAGGCAATTTGATCATGGCATCAAGACTGATGCAAATGGTCTGACGCCACTCAAGGGACAACAACATACAACCTAATGAAAATGTGACTAGCAATAATAAATTGACCACTAGAAAATTCCCGCTTGGAAATGCACTAAACTGGCCTCTGAGTTTTTTGGGTTTTAATGAATTTTTTCAATGATAAATTTCGTCAAACACATTGTGAGCAGAATGCTGAAGTTGTAATGCTCTCTCGACTTGTTACAAATAGCACTAATAGTGGGTTTCATAAACCAATTCAATACCTCTAAGTGTTGTAGATGTTTTTCTAGAAATTTATTGCCAAGCAAACATAGATAATGAAGAATACAAGATCTTCAAAATGCTGGTCTGATATATATATATATATATATACTGAACCCAGAATTGTCTTTAAGGCTGATACAATGAATTGAAAACATATCTGAGCAGGGACAGATTGTATATTATAATATTAACTCAGCAATAAAACACAGTGAATAATATAAGAGAAACCTGATACATTACTTCAACAAGTTTGCTTATGTAAAATGCAATGATATGTATTGCATTTGGTGCCATTTTGATATATTCACCTTTGCATGGTATATAAATGAGCAAAATTTTCATATTTTGTCTCTATTGGCTTGGAATCATGGTTGAAAATCTTAAAAATAGTTCTTTGTATCTGTTGGCTTGGAATTATTTAATGTATTTTTTTTTAAACCGGTTCATTGAGATCTGACCGCTACCGGTTAGACCGGTTCCGGTTCGAAACCCGGTTCATTAGCTCCACAAGTCCGATCACCGGTTCCGGTTTTAATATATATATATATATATGATTAATAATCTTTACAAGACACTACTTTTTGTTTATGTTGTATATTGTTGGGTGAATATTTGTTACCATTGCCAAATACTTTACCTTGAACATATCGAGATCTACGTGCTATTATGAAACACTTTGGAATGGAATATAACACTATAGATGCATGTCCTAAAGATCATATTATATATTACGGAGAACATGCGTTGAAAACAGAATGTTCGAAATGTGGTACCAGTAGATATCGAACAGATCAACTAACCAAAAAGGTGCCTCAAAAGGTTCTTCGTCATATTCCCATAATTCCATGTTTGCAGCGAATGTTCAGGTGTAACAACATAGCACAATTTATGGATTACCATTCAAAGAATATAAGTGGATATGGTGTTCTTCGAATGCCTGCAGATGGTTCTGCATTTAGAGAAATCGAGGAAAAATATGTAGATTTTAAAAATGAACCTTGTAATGTCATGCTTTCATTGGCAGTTGATGGTGTTAATCCATTTGGAGAGATTAGATCTACTTACTCAGTGTGGCCTATTTTCGTTATCAACAATAACATTCCTCCTTGGATGTCAAAAAAGAGGGAGCACATAATGTTGACTATGATTATTCCAGGTATTTGATACATTATTTCTTTGAATGTAACATTTTCATTCCTCTCGTTGTTTGCATAAATATATATTTTATTTATTTACTTACTTATATATACATATATCATGGTAGTAATTATTATGTACCGTAATTTTGAACAATTAGGTAAGTACCAGGTCAAAGATATGAATGTATATATTGAGCCTCTTATCGATGAGCTAATATAGTTACGGCATGGCATCACTATGTATGACATCACTAAACCAATCAAGCAGAAGAGATTTCAATGTCGTGGAATGCTTGTATGGACAATTCATGATGCCCCAGGACTAACACATTTTTGTGGTATGTAATATTTCGTTGCACTTTAATATAATATATAATTATCTAAATTAGATATACCATATTGCATGTTTTAAAAATGATCTCATAGTATATTAATTGTTATTGATCCATCTATTGCAGGTCTTCAAACAAAGGGTAGATTTTCATGTCCAGTTTGTGGCCCTAAGATGAAGTATCGTCATTCGTCGGAGTTAAGAAAGATGGTGTTTGATGAGTTTAGGCACTTCCTCCCTAGGAACCATAAGTATCGTACTACTGAAAAACATCTTTTCAATGATAAAGAAGAAACTGGATTAAAACCACGAAGAATGACACCTCAGTTGTGGATGTTGGAATATAACAAAATTAATAATCGTCAAGCAGCTGGTACGTAATTTGTGTGTGTGTGTATATATATATATATATATTATTTGTTTATGTAATGTTTGGAATTTTTGTTTTAAATAATGAATTTATTTTATTGTATTTTATAATTAATATTGTTCTGATTTATTTTATTCAACAATATCAAGGTCATCGTCGCAGTGAAGGTACTAATATTGTACTTCCACCTAGAATGAAATGTTATCCTTCTCAATTCGCGAGGTTACCCTACTATGAGGACCTAAAAATAACTCATTTGTTTGATACAATGCATGTCGGGAAGAATGTGACAAAAATGTTATGGCGAACCATAGATGGTGCACATGATAGAGATAAAATTGACAAAATTTGTGCTGACATTGAGAAATCGAATCATGCAATGAAAAGTGTGATCGACGGATCAAATAAAAATGGAGGTCAAAATTATAATAATATTCCATGGTTATTAACAGAACAACAAAGCAATGATGTAAAAGAGGTCATTAGAAGAATTAAATTTCCAACAGGTTTTGCTTCAAACACAAATAATATCTTAATGAAGAAAGGTGACTTCAGTGGGGTGAAAACACATGATTGGCATACGTTTGTTAAGGTAATTTTTTTGGTATACGTTTTTGTATGTTATTGCTTGAATACATATTTTAAATTTTCCTTTTTTATGTTTAATTTGGAAACCAATAACGATTCATTTTTTATTGTTATAGTATGTTCTACCTGTATCTCTCCCAAATGACTTTGACAACAATGTCAAACAAGTTATATATGGTCTTAGTAAATACATGAGGTAAGTAGTTTTGATTTATACGCAAAATCTAATTGCTACAATTTATTTTTTTACTTGATGAAATGATGTATTAATTTACTTGTAATGAAATATATATTATGTTTCATTGAAATAACCTTGCATAATGATTTGCAGATGGTTGTCATTGAAAGAAATCCATCAAGATGAAATAAAGTATTGGAAGAGAGAAATTCCTCGGCTAATGTGTGAAATGCAAAAGTACCTACCTCCAATATTTTTCAATGCACAAGAACACTACTTGATACACCAAGTTGAGGAGATTGAAATGTGTGGACCAGTACACACAAGGTCAATGTGGATGGTCTAGAGGCACCTGAAATCCTTCAAGGCTTTGGTTAGACAAAGAGCACGACCTGAGGGTTCTATGGTGGAGGGATATGTGGTATATGAATCCATGGTGTATATTAGTCATTATCTTCCTATATTAGCTGCGCCAGTGATGAAGGTGGTGGATTGCATTTGGGATGTGAACTCCATTAAAAAATTTGAAGTGGAGCACCTGTTGGGAAAAGGTAGAATGAAGAAAGTGAGAGGTAAAAGATTTATTATGTATAATACATATAATGTTTCATTTTTTTACATCATGTATATGATCATTATATTCATTTAGGTCTTTTTCTTTCATAGTTTATTAATTAATATAATTTACCATGGTTATAATTAATATTTATTAATATTGGTGAATTACTGTTTTTTTATTCAGGTGCTCAAGATTATGAGGCACTACTTTTATACATTGAAAACAATCTTGAGTGGATGAGTGAATGGATTGAAACATGTAAGCACGTAAAAACGGTAGGTTATCATGGAAACTACTGTCTGAATTGATTAGAGAAGCTTATCGTAGTGGAGATGGAAACGTTAAGGACAGGGAAATCGATTTAGCATATGGTTTGAAAGATAGAAAGGTAAGCAATTAATTCACCTATTTTATTCATTACTTATTTTATACTATATTTATAATGTGACAACAAGTTTGATTTTTCAGTTAATTTTCATGATGTGTAAATTATATGATTAATTATTAATTGAGAATGCATCTTTTTCATGTTTGGCATATTGCAGTTGAAACACCACAAGGCTATGTGGTGCAATGGTCGTAAATTTCGCATTAAACAGTTGGATGATAACAGGAAAACTTCTGATAGTGGGATAACTGCAGTATTCCAGGTCACTAATGTTTCCTCTAGGAGTGACAGACATCCTCGAGAATCTGAAAATAGATATTATGGGTTCTTAGATGATATAGTTGAGTGTGACTTTAATTCCTTCAAAATAGTTTTGTTCGGCGTCAAATGGTATAGGCTACGAATGAATGTACGTGATGATGATAGAACACTTATTCAACATGAAAATGGATTTCCAATGGTTAAAACATCGCAGTTTGAAGTAGGAAAAGATCGCTATGTTTTTCCAAGCCAATGCGAACAAGTCTTTTACTCAGAGGTTCCAGGTGAGAACGAATGGTCATTTTCTATTAGATATGATCCAAGAGGAAGGCCAGTAGAGTATATTGTAGAGGAAGAAGATGATATTGATCAAGAAGAAGATGATGTAGTGGCAGATGAGCAGGAAGATGCATTGACAGACGAAGAAGATATCTTAGAAGATGAACCAGGCATAGGAGATGAGGCAAAAATTATTGATGATGATGTCGATGAGGATATTATTGAAAATGACATAATTGATGATGATGATGACATGGTCAATAATTTCAACACCATTTCTGAATCAGATGTTGGTATAGATGTCGATCAGTTGGATGAAGATCAAGAAGATAAAGAAGAAGAATATTGATACAGATGTTATGTTCGAGTATGAGCTGGTATGTTATAACTTTATATTTTAATATGTAGGAATTATTGTCTTTAAATAATTTACTAATTATGTGGGTTTGTGGCATGTTTTTTATTATTTCAAACCAATAAATAATGGCCTTACTATTGTTTATTATTTCGCAGGATTCGCAGGATTCTATGGTCAAGTCTCTGAAAAAACCAATTAAACGCTTAAATATTCAAGATCTGGAAGACAGGCTTTACCCCCACCATAAATTGCTGAAAAACCGGCCTTCATTTCAGCTTGTTGTGCTGAAGATGAGGGTGGATTTGCATGATCAATTGAATGAAAATGAATCAGATATTTAGGATGTTTTTGAGGGTAGATCCATAAGCCCCATAGATGAAGATCCCATTGCTGCAGAATTTTTGTTTGCGTTGAAGAATATAGATGTCGATTAGTTGGATGAAGATCAAGAAGATACATAAGAAGAATATTGATACATATGTTATGTTCGAGTATGAGCTGGTATGTTATAACTTTATATTTTAATATGTAGGAATTATTGTACTTTATATAATTTACTAATTATGTGGGTTTTTTGCATGTTGTTTATTATTTAAAACCAATCAATAATGGCCTTACTATTGTACAAGCTAAACTAAAATTATATGCCATTTTTAAATCAAACCTAAGTTGGCATTTGAAAGGTTTTAATACCTATTTATATGGTGGAGCATTACCACCATAAACTATGGTTTTAATAGGAATTTCAAATGAATTACAAAGGTTTCAGATTAGTCGTGGCAGGCCTTTCAAAATTTTACATTAATCACTATAGCTACCATGCATGTAATCAGTATTATAGCTCCTTTCCTTTTCTAATTGACTCAAACCCTACTGGATATACGCCTTTTTAGATCAGTACTATAGCTCCTTGCCTTTTCTAATCGGCTCAAACCCTATAGGATACACGCCTCCTACTACAAAGAACTACCTGTCGTGCAAGAAACTCCAGAAAGGAGGCCCTTGCTACAAAGAACCGCTCGTCACACAAGAAACTCTAGAAAGCAGGTCCTTGCTGCAAAGAACCGCCCGTCACACAAGAAACTCCAGAAAGCAGGCCCTTCCTCCATCAGCAGGAAAAATGGTATGGCCAAACAGAATTTTTCCATATTTTGAAAAGTGATTTTACCATTTAGAATGCCCAGGATTTGAAACAGAGCAATAAATTGGGCTGCTTGTTTTCCTTGAATAGGGCATGCCTAAAGATTTAATTTTTTTTTTAATAAAATTCAATGTAAGACATAACGAATTCCCCAAACCTCAGTCTCCAACATTCTTTCCATAAAATTTGGCAGTTGATTTCCATCATCACAATTTGGTCTTTACAAGAAGAAAAATTGATCACCATTTCCTACCATTTTCCTTCAAACAATATTAAGCACATGCAGTCATCATCCGAATTTGATATATGCATTAGACTTTGATAATATATCACAGCTCACACGAATTGCATCTTCATTTTCAACCACAGGACAATCAATAAACTCACCTCCATAGCTTTCTAGGGCTATCATGCACAATTGACTCAATCCCATATTTGGCATAGTTGTAAAAGATGAGGGAATAGTTTCCCTATACCATGGCTAATTAAAATCCTAGAGGCCTGATGTTCCTGTAGCCAGTACTTTAGAAATTTCGTTTTTCTCCATGGTCATGTTTTCAGGGTTGGTCTCTTTCTTTTCCTTGCCATTGCTGGGCAAAATCTCTGAAAATATTTGTACTAGTGCAGGTTGAAAATTAAACCCACATCTGTTCATATTATAGTCACACATGAACATACTATTGTAATAATCAGGTGCTTGTAATTGGAAAGTATCAAGAAATCTAATTTGTGATAATTTATCAACACAATCACCACCCCAAACATTGGCACAATTTCCACGTGACATGGATGATACATCTCCCTTGACATGAGTTATACATTCAGCATAAGGGCCAGATAAGTTAGCCATGTGGATATAATTATAGCTAATGCTAAACCTCAATCTCCAACATGCTTAAAACTAGGATCAGATCAAAATCTAGCTACAACTATCATTGAATGTACACAAGTATGCGAGAGAATTTCTATTTTTATTTTAAGCTGGTGAAGCCATCTTCATGCTTTTTAGGTAGCATCCACTTTCTCATTATATCTTGGGGGTTACGTAAGAGACACCTAGTCACACTGGGGTCAAACCCAGTTCACCTTTTCCTGCTGATTAGCCTCTAATCTATTCAATTTTGCCTGGAGAGATTTAACATAGCTAATAGTCTTATTAAGTACAACAGCAGTGTCCATGTAATCTTCACCAGAGATTATATTTCTTAGAAGTTGGACCATTCCTTTAATTCTCTCTTTTTTGGATTTCTTGGTAGAAGCATATTTCCCTGAAAGAGATTTATGTGACTGTATGCATCTGAGTGCACTATTATTTGTACTTCCCTTAGT